>CAJNDT010000093.1:0-190000 GCA_905221615.1 Symbiodinium sp. CCMP2592 | reverse complement strand
CCCCACGCAGCAGCGGCACGTAAGCCAGCTAGCCAGCTAGCTACTACTTCAAGAATTAGTTTCTTTGAAGATGTTTTACCTAATCTTGCCAATGAAATTCAACTATGGTTTGGCAGTGTTCGTTGTTGGTTTGTAAGACTCATTATCGCGTGTTTAGATCTATGTTGATTTGTGTGTTTTCTCGTTCTGCAGACCTGCGACATACAAAGTCGCAGTCTCATCGTGCCGCAGTGTCTGACAGGAGCCGTACTGGTAAGGACACGGACACGTCTCGCAAGCAGAGCAGTGGCCCCGTGGGCCAAACTGCAGCCCTGTGAGTTTGAGGAGGTCAGGCTTCAGGCCGAGGATGTTGGCTTTAGGATGAGGTTGAAAATAGAAGCGCGAAGAGGGTTTAGGGTTTAGGGAATGGAAGCCCGAAGAATTGCCAACCTTATTTTTCAAACTATATTTTTTAATGACCCGCCACTCTAATAATATGCTTTGAACAGGCCTCTAAATGCCCACATTCGGCGCTTCCAAAGCCACTCCCACCTTGAGATCACCATGGTATGGGTGCTGGGCACGCAAAGACAGAAAGACGGCTGAACCCAAAAACCCTTAAATGTTAAACCCTGCACTTCAAAGCTTAAATTCCAAGTTCTTAAAGTCAGACACCCAAAGCATAATTAGCCGCTTTGAGGCTTCTCAAACTCAAAAGGTGCAACAAGCATCGCTAGAACAGAGGCCATGATAGACTCCGCCTCGTGGTGGTGGTCTTCAGCATTGGTTCCTCGAATCTTTTGAGATTTTTTGCTTGGCTCACGGCGTCTTACAATTACGCCAACAGGGGTCCTTGCAGAAGGAACCACGGAAGACTCAAGCACATTGCTCGGGGTTTGTGGTTTAGGGTCAGTCGTGTAAACTTGCCTCGGCTCTTCCGGCTATGGTTGAAAAAGTCCAGGGGCGCAATGGGGAGATCAGGGTTTAGGATATAGAGGGATTTCGGAATTCAGGGTTTAGGCTATAGAGGGTTTAGGAATTCAAGGTTTGGGAGATTCAGGATTTTTCGGGTGCTGTAAGCCCTGTAAACGGATCGTACAACCCAACTTTTTGCAGGCCATTCTAGACTGCTATCGCCACGCAACGGCCAACATGGAGTAGCTCCTACGGGCTCGAGGCTGTTCGGTAAGAGTGCAGAACCGTCGTGTACATGGACTTGGCCGCTACTCATCTGGAGCTTCTCCTCATCACTATCTGTGACCAGACCCCCGAGAGGATCTAGAAAGTAGATCCTCTAGTTTGGGGCCCTATACGACTAAGGGTACTTTATAGCAACCCCCATTAAGGGATCTACTTTTTGGATCCTCCCGCAGGTCTGGGTTCGGACTTCGTAAGGTATCATCAAGGCGAGGGTTCCCATAATAGGGTTCATATTAAGGAATCCCTACCCCAAGAATCTTAAACCCCCCTTTTGGCCTCCCATCATCTCTTAGGGGTACTTAGAAATAATTCTTAATTTTTGGTTATTATAATCCCTAAGAAGCAGCTAAAATTATAATTTTTGCTAGGGTTCTAAGTTCAGTATAGATGTGTAAGCATCATCGTCCATCGGCCGGAGCTTCGGCCGCTCCTAAGATGATGAGCCCTCAGGGCAAAGGACTAAGGTTCCTCCTGTAATATGCGATTTTCCGATTACAAGGGGTGCCTTAATTTGGGGGTCCTTATAAGAAGGATCCTACTATTTAGGGTATGATACTGCGGCCGGTTTTCGGAAACCCCCCATATCAGCCGGGGGATCTGAAGACTTCGTTGTAGTTATAGTTCCTTCTGCGTACGCCCAACGTGATGAATGGAGGCCCCTGTGAGAGCCAGCATGCATTGGTGGCGATCGGACTCAGGTTCACGTGCCTTGCTTTCGGAAGATAGGGTTTACTAGGTAGGGCTTTGGGACATTTTATATTTTCCCTTATTGGGCTTAAGAGGATCTTATTTACTAATATTTTTCAAAGGCTTTAAAAGCCCCACCTAGGTTTAGGGCTTAGGGAGTTTTAGGGTTTAGGGTCATCATGCTTATCAGATTATATTTCTACCTGTGGCTATGATTTGCAGTGCACTGCTGAGACTTTTCACAACAGTTCTGATGCTTAAGAAGGTACTTGTCCTATTGTTATTCTGATGATTTACGCTTTTTCGTCGGCTTCTGTTATGATAGTACTGCTAACTTAGTAGCTGAGTGGGTACACTTTACACTTGTTGGGATAATATTACCCACTATAAACTGACAGTGCACATTTTTTTGGGCTTATGAACTCAGCAACTAAGCTAACACTGCTACTACAGCAGCAGCAACAAGCACAACTGCTGCTTCTACTACCACTACCACCACCACAACGACTACGACGACGACTCGGACAACGACTACGACGAGAATTACGACCACGACGACCAAGACCACGACTACGACGACGACTACTAGTACCACTACTGCTGCTACTACTACTACTACTACTACTACTACTACTGCTACTGCTACTGCTACTACTACTACTGCTACTACTACTACTACGACGACTACTACTACAACTACTACTACTACTACTACTACTACTACTACTACACTTCTGCTCTTACGCTGTCCGCGACAACGACGAGGACGACAACTACTACGACGACCACAAGTCCGTGACCCTATTCTGACACTATTCCTTCTCCTGCTACTGGCAGTGTAAGGAGTACCACCACTTCTGAACGCATTGCGCTTCACCCTGGCCTTGAAGCCACCGGATCATTCTCCCCTTTTGAAGTCTGCTTGCAAGGGATCGGGAACCGGTAGGTCTCGATGCTAAACCTGAACCTATCAAAAGCCCCAATCTTTAGACAGGCAATCTCGAAACCCTCAAAACCCCCTCAATCTCGACACAGCTGCCATGGTGTGAGGAAATACTTAAAACTGCTTCATACAGGTGGGGCTGATCATTTTCCCTTGACCTGTAGGCACGGCAGGTTTTGCTTACAGGGATCCATTTCTTGAATCTGCCGGATTGGGATTAGCGGATTGGGGGTGAAGGCTGAGAGTTTCGAGTTTGAGTGTCGGGTATAGGGTGTAGGGTTTGATTTTGCAGCCTAGGACAAGGTTTGAGGATAGTGTTGACCTTTGAAGATATCCCAGAAAAGAATTTTGGTAGGAATGATTAAGGCCTTTCAAGAATGGAGGTTTCAAAATCAGTAAGTAGGGGTGTGTACTGAATGGGAAGCCGACTTGACCACTTCCAGTTTTCAACACAGCACTAAGGCTCCGTCACACAACCCAAGCATGTGTGGATGTTCATATATACATATATATGGCACATAATATATATATATATATATATATATATTGTGTATTTATATATATGCACGTGTGTATGTAAATATTTATGCTCATATATTTACTCATGTATTTGTTTGCTGTTGCAAGCAAAGTCAATTTGCGCCGTTGGATCTGTAGGTGTGTTATAATCCGCCCACATTGGTTTACATGTCCATTTTTCCCCTTTGCTGGCTCCCGTTCTGAAATGCAGACGCGCACAAACTAACCAAACAATAGACCCTAAACCCCAAGCCGCGAGAGATGTGAGACTAAGACGGCGTCAGACCTAGGGGGAGGTCGTAGCGGAGGAGGCGTCATTTCTTTCTTCAGTGGCCGCAAGAAGCCATTTCAGTTCTTTGCAGCTTAGGTTTCAAGAGCTGCACCTGAAGTGTTGGTGAAGTGTGCAAGAGTTATAGGAAAGCGTTGGGTGTATGCTCCTAGAGGCAAGGAGACGTATATTAACCTTCGAACCGCAGCCATCAGGCTTGTAACTTTCCGTCAGTTACTGAATCACCCTATACCCTAAATCCGAAACCCTTCGTCCAAGTAGCCGAATGGGGCATCCTTTAACCCCAAACAGCCTGAGAGAGGCGCAGGGGATTGATGCAATCTTGTGGCCGACCCTGACCCTGGCAAGCTATGCAAGCACCGTCTAACTCTTTCAATCGGAGTGTGGGAGACCCACATTGCAGTCTGTGGCATGCCACAACTGCTCAAAGAGATTTCTTTCAACGCTAAGCCTTTTCTTAGAACAGAAGGCAGGGGAAAAAGGATCATATAGCACAACAGTATTTAGGGAAGGCCTCATCGTGAGTCGGCCCCGCGGTCCCAACAGAAGCAAGGTCGCCTAGACAGACACTTTACGTTTCCGATGAAGGGCTTAGGCCAAAGCAGCAAAGTTAGTCTTGGGACAGGCAAGAGGCAAGATAGACCGACGACGTACCAAAAAGAAGCAAGCAAGCCGCCGCAAGTCACAGGACCAAGGTCCGCATATCTCGGGTAAACTGCTCAGGCAAGTGGCAGCAGGCTCTGTGTCCCAGAAGAAGCTCTTCAGAAGTAATTAGGCTTCAGTAGCAGTGAGACATGGACTTGAAATGCAGACCCCGCAGCTCCGATCCAAAGTATCTTCGAGTGTTTTGCTCAGGTGGACTGAGAGTTGCTTTTCCAGGACCTCAGTATGAATGATCCCACAGTATTTAGATCAGCAGAATAGCCCTAGTGGTAGAGTGGGCAACCGTTAAGTTTGCTTGGGGAGTATAGTCCCTGTTTTATCCCTACATAACCAAAAAGGTTAACCTGTAGTTTCCCATGATACCCGGCAAGTAGGTAGCCCTGTTCTAGATGGCACAGCTCACAGGCTTTCAGTCTGGACAGAGTCTGGACTACCGATTTGCTTCGCACTCTTCCTTCCGAACCAGGAGTTTGGAAGCCTGTGCAGACACGTAGAGAAGCCCCGAATTGCTGAAAAGATTGCAAGGATAGCAGCCGTGTAGATAGATCACGGAGGAGGAGAAAGAGAAGGAAGAAGAGGAGGAGAGGAGGAGGAGGAGGACGAGCACTGCACTATCAGTATCCTCCATGGCATTCAGGGAAAGTTTGGTTGCATCGGACAAGGGATTTTCGGGCACACGGCGCAAGTCATGGGCACCTCGCTGTTGAATAACTCCTCTTACCGATTTGAGAAAACTGTCCGCCCTTGCTGTTTGCCATCCAACCCCAACTATACATGTTTCCGGGGGCTGCTGAAATCTACACCTAGACTGAACCCTAAACCCTAGACAATCTTTTCGCCAGGAAAGCTCGGGTGGAAGGACCAACACGGCGTCGCCGGCAGCACAGACCTAGCAGTGACTCGCCCCAAGGTGAGTGGACGAGATGGGATCTCCCGCGATTTCGTTTTTCTTACCTTTGGTTAGTACGGCATGGAGGAATGGGGTACAATTATAACTACTATTACTACCAGTCTTCCATCCCCTACTACCCAAAGGTAAGTTTTAGGGCTTTAGAGTTTTTCTGGGTTTCGGCTGTGGGGCTTTAGGGTTTAGGTTGAGTTGGGTGGTACAGTAGGAAGTTTTGATGAGTTCACTGGCTACTTCTTGGTAGTGACCTGCGCTGCAGCAGGCGGCACCTGCTCCAGATGTGTATTGAGGGCTCCTTCGTCACCTCTGTTTGTCTTAAGAGCTCAAGGGACATAGTAAGTACGGCTATCATTGAGGTTGTAGGTGGTGAAAGTAAGGTTATCCCAGTTGGAACTTCACTTACAGCTCTATGTACTAAGTCGCTTGGGCCTTAAAGTAGTGCCCCTCTTCTCGAGAGGGTTTGTCTTGGCCACTCGGGCTGAACCGCAGACATAGTGAGCTGCTTTTGATTAACTGTAAGTTTCATTTTCCATGAGGGATCAAGAACTCCTAACCGTAACCTGATACCTCAACCGTGGCCGGAGAGGATGTATGACATGAGGGTGCCGGTGGAGCAAAAGGTTAAGCAGTCGTCCCCATGCACAACTACGGTTGGAAGAATGGCTCCCAAAAGAACACTCCGATATCTCGGCGTCGCTGCAAAGAACGTGAGACGTCAAGTAAGAGCATATGCGCGATCTAGGGACCAGCATGCGATGTCCTCAAGCCCAGTGTCGAGCCTGACGCAGCAACCCTGCGTACCGAATCTCATTCGGGATTTCAGAATATGGTACCCTACAGCAGGTTCCATATTACAACTGTGATATGGTAATGCTGAAAAATGCTGAAACGATAGGAGAACCCGCAAGTACGGGATCTGAAGATCTAAGGATGGGTTCAGACTGGGGTATGCCGGTATGCCAGATTCGGGCCTAATTTTTGCGGTAGGGCATTGTGGTTCTTTTTAGGCTTTGTGTCCTGGACCTGGTGAGGCATAAATCGCAGGTGGACTTGATACTCATGATATTTGCACCGAGTTTTGGCCCCTCCCTACTTTCATATCCTGACGCCAGTATCTAGGCCATCATGATTGTTGGCGTGGCGGCAGTGGCGTGCTGGTGCCTTGCTCAGACCTGCGTGGTTAGTAGTTCTGGCCGTAAGTGCTCGTGCATCTTTGCGCTGGTATACTTTAATATACTAGAACGTATTACAGAAATCACGCTAGAACGTACTAAGGTATACTGGTTGCTCAAGTTCAATCTGAGCCGTCACATTGAGCCGTAGGTGGTAAGACAAGTCTTGGTCAGAAGCCTCCCTTTTCTAGCTGTATTATACCGAACTGTATTATACTCTGTAGCTTACAACACTATGATACGATATGTTCCTCTACAATACGGAATCATAACACTATATCTTTCCTCTACTATGCTGTATTATGCCACCATGTTTTCCTATACTATACTGTACTGTTATACTATACTTTCCTATGCTATGCATGCTACATTCCATGTGACCCTTCGTTGCAGGGTGCCGAAGCGACCCAGGACTTCGGACAAGGATGTTGCCCGAGTTGACTAGACTGGAGTACCCAAAGCGCCCAATACCCACTAGTTGAGGGATTTGCGGTTGATGAGACGGGACGTCATGTTATGATTTAAGCTCTATTCCTTAATTAAGGGGTTGTGGGCTTTCTAGGCACCCTTTTTCTGTTGGGGCTCCCTTATCAAAGACTGAAGAACGGAGACAAAGGGTACCCTTCCTGTTAAGGACACAGCGATCGTTGAATTCGTTGAAGTGCGAGCGTATTAATCGTCAGCAGTTGAATAGCGGCGGTTAAGTGAAATCCTAAACCCGTATTCATGCCCCGACGCGAAGTCTGGCCCTACGGCTACTTCAATATTCCCTCGCTCCCCCTCGACTTTCCACTTCCCATGAGTCATCATACCAACTCGCCTAGATACTACCCCTAAACCCTCGCCCTAGCCTAACCCCGCCTGTTCCTAAGATTCAAGATATACCTGGACCCTAAGGAACCTACCTTTTTAAGGTTCCCTAATATGATTTCTTTATACAAGTCCTTAAAAAGGTAGGTTACTTGGGGTTAAGGATGCGATTACGGTTTCAGGGTTCACATCTTTTGGGTTCGGCCAGGAGATTGGAGGGTCTAAACCCAAACCCTGAACCCGAAACTCACGGTTTAGGGCTTAGGGTTTAGGGTTTAGTTTTTAAGGTTTAGGCCATCATATTGCCTACTTGTTTTTGTTTGGGGGTGGGTGGGATCTGCAAGCTTGCGTGGACTCAGAGAGTTCCGTGACAAAAAAAAGCCCAAAGCCTTGGAATCTTCAATCCCAAAGCCGAGTGGCAACCGTGCAAGGCGATCCGTCGCGATCTGCACCATGGCCTTCAGTTACGGTTTTGTAATGAGGGTACCCTATAGGGGTCCTTGCATTACGGAGCCTACAACTTGGGTGCTAAGGAGCCTACTACCGGGGTATTAAGCAGCCTATGACTTGGGTTACATGTTCGGGTCCTTTTCTCTGAAACCACCGTACATGGCGAGTTGGAACATTTGGGCGTTAAGCTCATTCGATGGTGCCTTTGGGAGCTGAAGACAGCCTAACCCCTAAACCCTAACCCTAAACCCTAAACCCTAACCCTAAAGCATAACCAGTTTCAGAAGAGCAGGCAAGGGCCGAGGGTTGAAAATTTTCTCGGCAGCGAAAGCCTTGGAGCGGCATTTTGGGATCAGAGCCGACAGCCCCTGATCCAGAAAGTAGATCCCCTAATCATGCGACTTTGTAGGGTTCCTGAAAGGGATCCTTTAGGGTTTAGGGTTTAGGGATCTATAAGGGAAAGTAGATCCTCTAATTTGGGGCCCTATACTACTAAGGGTACTTTATAGGAATTCCCATTAAGGGATGTACTCCCTTTTTGGATCCTCCCGGGGGTCACAGTGCTTCGGAGTTTCGCATGGAGGACCTAAAGTCGACATCTGCAAACCCGGACCCAGACCATGCGGACCTAAGGCCCAATGTCACAAATATGTTTTCGGGGGCCTCAAGCCACAACCAAGTTATTCTGCTGCTCCCAAAACACATTTAGGTTTTTCTTGGTTTGGGGGTTGTCCTATTCCTATAGCCCTGGTACTGGATCACCATATTGCTCCCTGCTGCCATGTTACTCTGTTGTCCTCAGCTTTCCGCAGGCTTTCTGTATCTAAACGCCGGCACCTCTTCATCAGATCATGCACCTTGCTGTTCTTCAACCCACTTGCCTTAGGGGTTGAAAGCATACGGTTGAGGGTTTTCAATTTGTCAAGCCTAAACCATGCACGAGTGTAAGTCCTGAAAGTCTGCAACCCGCCTTTCACCTAATATTTAGAGGACCCAAAGGGGGACCCTAATCTGACAACCGCCCACCTAAGCCCTACATCCGATCCACCGTGAGGCGACCTCGCCTGGGCCTTCGTTGCTGCTTGGGCACTGAAGGGTGCTTTGGACCTGGCTTGGCATCTTTCTTGTTTTGAAGGTTGGGGTTTAGATAAGGGGTTTTCGGTTCAGAGTGCTTTGCTTAGGATTTAGGGGTTCAGGTTTACAGTTTACTGGCTTGGCTGTTGTTGTTTCAAAGGGTCTTGGTATTTTAACTAAGGCTCTTACACGGTTTGTTGCGAGCGTTTGTTCTCGTTATTGAAGGCCTCAGTAGGTTGTCATGCTTTTTGTTTTATCGGGATTTTGTGGGAGTTGATCTAAAGGCTTCTGGAGAAAATTCACTGTCGGCCTTTAAGCATGAAGGTTCGGAGTTGTAGGGTTGTGGGAGATGCTAGGATTCCTCCTACTTAAAGGCTCCTGGGACTTAGTAAGTAAGGTTATAAGCAGGTTATAGGAAGGATAACCCCACTTAGGGGACTTATAACCCCATTTATAACCTACTTACTAAGTCCCATGATCCTCTAAGTAGAAAAGCGGTGGGCTTCTGGTTTCCCCACTAGTGCCCTTTTGCACTTTTTGTTTCAGGGTTCCTTTTGTTATTCAAACCTAAAAATGGGAAACAGGCACCCCTCTTTGGAGGAAGGGTCTTATCTTCTGCAGGGCTCATAGAAGCCCAGCATAGATTGGACAAGATGCTGCGGGGTATTTGGAGTGCAGTGATGAGGTCGCCGTAGGGTCTCAGATTCTGATATTAGGTTTTAGGGTTCGGCTTTAGGGCTTAGGGTTCGGCTTTAGGGTTTAGGGTTTAGGTCTCAACGTGTTTGTGGCATGTTGGCTCGGCTTGGTCAATGTGTAAGCTTCCCTAAACCCTAAAACCTAAAAGGTAGCTCGCTCCTGCCGTACTAGGGTCCAGGTTTTATGTGCAGAGGGCCGAAACCCGAAACCTGGCCCAAGCGGCCAATGAGCAGTTCTGTAGTTTAGGCGCCTAAAGCAGTGTCCTCTTGCAGTCGCTACGTAATCATGATACAACCCTAGCCCTACTAGATGCAAGTCTTCTTTTGCCCGAGGATTCTGTAGTCGGCTCTTCTTCTTCAGGAGATTCGTTTACACTACCCTACTTCAGGGTTCCTTTAACTTAGGGGTACTTAGAAATATTTTTAGTTTTTGGTTATTGTTATAATCCCTAAGAAACAGCTAAAATTATAATTTTTGCTAGGGTTCTAAGTTCAGTAACTACTTAGTAAGTAAGGTTATAAGTAGGTTAGAATTAGGTTAACCCCAGTTAGGGGACTTATAACCCCAATTATAACCTACCTACTAAGTCCCATGATCCTCCAAGTACTTCAGGGTTCCTTTAAGGGTTCTTTCAGGGTTGAGGGTGAAGGCATTTAAACCTAGTTGCCACAACAGGGACCAAAACAAACAAATACTAGGTGGCAATTTCGGAGACTTCTTAATTTCCCTTATGGTTCCTGTAGAGGTACCTATTCATAAATACTTGTCAGAACCCCAAAACTACAACCCAGAATAGGTCCTTGTCTAATGATAGCTCAAGCTACGTGGGGCTGGGGGTTCTGAAAATCAGAGGTCTCTCGGGAGTTTTCAGCATGACTTGGATATGCTGCAAGGGTGAAGGATTGAACAGCTCTCAGTGCAAAAGCACACCCCGATATTTCACAGTGGGGGGTATGCTGGTGTTGGCTTTTTAGGTCGTGTGATCCCCAAGCCTCACAACCTTGCAACTAAGACAGAAATCTAGATGCCGATATGGTCTTCCTATATCTTCTCCCAGAGTCTCTTAAATGCTAACACAGCAAGACAAAGGCCCCGCCAACAACTTATGACGATTCAGTTGTCGGGGGTCATGGCGTTACTTGGGTTCAGGGTTTAGAGGTTTAGGGGTTGAGGCTTTGGGGGTTTAGGGGTTCAGGGTTTAGGGATTTGCTCATGGGACTTAGTCAGTAAGGTTATAAGTAGGTTATAATTAGGATAACCCCACTTAGGAGATTTATGACCCCGATTATAACCTACTTACTAAGTCCCATGATCCTCTAAGTAACTAAAACTCCCCCTGATAGAACCCTTATAGATCCCTTAAAGGAGCCCTTTAAGAAACTCTACTGGGGTTTAGGGGCTTTGGGGCCTCTTGTCCAAGGAATTAGCCGGATGCAGTCGCAACCCGATGCGGTGCCATGGCCGAGCCAGAACTCAGCTTTTAATATGACATAAAACGATGTACTATCACATTATATACTGTAATATTGAGGGCTTTAGTATGACATAAAAAGGATATGCGATCACATGATATACTATACTAGAGCATGATATGATATGACATAGAATTATATACTATCACATTAGTAATAGGCTATACTATAGCATGATATCATATTGAGGGCATGGGGTTTGGGGTTGAGAGTTGAGGTTTGTCGTTACGGCTTTCCCTGCTCTGCTTCGCATACGTGCCCAGACCCTGGACGTAGGGATATCCCTACCTTGTTGGGCTTCATTATAAGGGGGCTTATATGGGATATCGCTTGGGCCGCGGGCATGGATAACCGGACTGGAACAGAAGCGAAGCGATCAAGACAATACGACGGTTGCAGACGTTTGCACCTGCAAGTATGCCAGGATATACAGAGAGAGAGAGAGAGAGAGGAGAGAGAGACTCTAAACCCTAAATCGTAGGGGTGTGCGAAAGGATAAGTCCATGACAGATGGGTTGAAGACCAAGAGGCAGAGCTGGCTACGTAGAGAGTCCGGTCGATGAACAGATATTAAATATGCAGGATTTCAAGGCATTCCGGATGGGACCAACCCTAGATCGCGCTCTAAACGAGAGCCTGCTGCCACCGACTCACCAGTTGGAACACAGAGCCCGTCAGTTCCCCAGTGCCTAAGCGGAGAAGCAAAGGAATGAGTAACACATATGCTTCTTACCCACTGTTGTGCGTATAGAGGGACAGTTCTATGTTTTCTTGTTCATGCTGCGAGCATGCTGGCACGCCTATGAAGTGTGGCCACTCCTGTTGCTGCTGCTGATGATGTTGTTGCTGGTGGCACTGGCGGCGGCGGTGGCGGCGGCTGTGGCGGCGGCGGCGGCGGCGGCGGCGGCGGCGGCGGTGGAGTGGCAGTGGCAATGGCAGAGGTGGTGATTGTGGTGTTCGTGGTGTTACTGTTACCGTAGCCGTTGCTGTTGATCGTCTTGTTGCGTGTCTTTTTCTTTTGCTTCTTCAATGTGTTGTTGGACTTTTCTCACCCTAGCTAGCTCTTATGTTAATTTTGCGAGGCTGTCAATGCAAAACTTGTTCTCCAGTCTTCATGCGAACAAATCCGACGATTTCGGGCAAGGAAAGGAAGCGCAAGCAAGCAAACCCAACTGCTTCACCTCACGCAATCCCCGCCGGTGGAAAAGGTTGCTCCGGTATTTTAGAGCCTGAAAAGGTGGCCGCATGCAAAACCTCTCCACCATCAAGTGGTTTAGCCTCGAAACTTCGTCCTGCCGGCCCGACTTTCGGCGCGAAGGGGTTTGCTTCAATCGGGTTGCATCTTCAAGGTCTTCAGGGTATGGTCAGACGGTGAGTGCATTAGGGTTTAGGGTTTAGGGTTTAGGATCAAGTGCCACAAGATAGGTTTGGGTCCATCCCGATCCTACTACCTACTGCCAGTTTACACTCAAGCCATTCGCCCGCAACAGTGCAGGTGCGTTTCCCCCTGGACGCCATGGACAAGTTCCTCGCACGGGTGTCCGAACAATGCTCATGGGTTGGGGCCTAAGTGTGTTCACAGTGTGAGGTAGTGCTCTTACAAAGACGGTCGTGTGTTGCGAATATTGTCGTGGTTGCTAGAATTGCGGCTGCTGCTTTGCTGTTGCTCAACGATTACCAATGATATAAAAATAGCTTCGACGACCACCACCACCAAGACGACTACTACTACTACTACTACTACTACTACTACTACTACTACTACTACTACTACTACGACGACTGTGACTCCCACCACTACGGTCACTGCCGATTTGCTGCCTGCACATTGTAGTTGTCGTATAGCTGCCCTACCGCAACTAATCATTTCACTTTCCGGAATTGTCACGGGGTTGACTTGCTCGTCGTGTTTGACGGGCCGTGCAACGCGGGCTGCTTCTGGTGGAGTCGCATAAGAAGAGAGGAGACAAGGAAGTGTGTCAACCTGTGGACCGTCGCTGAAGAGTATAACGGTTTAGGGTTTAGGGTTTAAGCTTAGAATCGGCAGTTTAGGAGACATCATGTGTCAGCGGAGGTTTCGGCTTTGTACTCATTTCTTCTCTGGAGTTAGTGGTTCTTCGGTCAGACGCATCCACAGAAGGCGCGCATGCATTTTCAAGATGGATAGAGGCAGGCTTGTTGCCATTAGGTCCACATGACGAGCAGGTCCTGTTCAATGCACTAAACCCTAAACCCTCAGTTTGGCAGGTACTGTATGAGTTGAGCAACTAGACCATGCACTTTGCAAGTGTTGTCGAGGGCTGCCTGCAGGAGCCTTAGGGTTAAGGGTTTGCGGTTTAGGGTCTAGGGGTTTAGGGTTTAGGGTTTAGGGTTTGAGGTCGAGGTTCAATCGGGCTCCTCGCAGAATTGTCATCGCAAGTGCACACCGGATCATCCATGACATTAAGCAGTGCTATGGCCAAGCACAGCTTGGAAGTACAACGCCCAGTTAGTAGATGCTGGGAGAAATAGGAATTTCAATATTGACGATGACCACAACTACTGGCATACCAAGACATCTCAAAATTTATGCGACTCTAAAGCCTCCAGCCCTAATCCCCGAAACCCTTTACCCTAAACCCTGTAACTCCAAATCCCAGAACCTAGATTCCTAAACCCTTAAACCCGAACCCCTGAACCCTGAACTCTTTAGTTTCAAATCCCAGAACGCCTAAAAAATTGCCAATACTATTTTGGGGGCTCCTTGTTAATATTATAATATCACGGGCCCCAAAACCCTATTCTAACTATCAAGGCCCCTATATTATAGCTATAGATCCCTTATAGACCCCTTTAAAGGAACCCTATCCTGACTATTAAGGCCCCTATCTTGTTTTCTTTCCCATGACATCCTTCACCTGGGCCTCGGCTCTGCCTCCCAAGACCTTCGGAAACATACCCTGTACCGTAACGACAGGGTCCGATCAAAGGGAAACCATTCAAAGGACCCGTAAGAATCCTTGTAAGCCCCTTTAAAAGGAACCCTTAAAGGAACCCTTAGGATTCTCTGGGATAAATGGTATTGTATATATATATATATATTTATATTTATATAAGCGCCTACCCAAGCCTTCCGGTCCGCACATGAAGGGGCCCATACAAATGAGAAGAGGAAGATGTAGACATATGCACGAGGAGGTCAAAGCAAGAGACTCTCTACAGACAGCGTTCTTGTAAACCCTAAACCCTAAACCCTAAACCCCTAAACCCTAAACCCTAAACCCTAAACCCTAAACCCCTAAACCCTAAACCCCTAAACCCTAAACCCTAAACCCTAGGTGTTTAGGGTTTCCCAGTTGTGCCGAGCAATGTCATGGACCAGGCCGTGGCCGCGAGCATGCTGATCGCAGTGGGCCTGGTCGCCTACGAGCGCAGCAAGTAGGCCAGCGTGGCTGCTGCGTCTGCCATCGTCAATGCCATCACCAATGCCATCAACCCACTGACAACTTCTTCATCACCATCATCATTCGTCATCATCATCGCCATGAATGTTATCCCGATATCCCCATGATATCTATCGTCCACTGTATTGTCGTTATCCCAGCCCTCTTCCGGATCATAATGGTCACCATCTGCACAGTCATGGGCATGCAGCCTGCACGGTCTGGGTTAAACAGTTTAGGATTGATTTTTTAGCGGCTGCAAGCGCAGCGGCAACAGCGCCAGCAAACAGCCACTGCAAGCATAACATGAACAAGCGCACAACTAGTAACGAGACAGGTAACGGCAATTACAACAGCCGCACCACGACAGCAACAGACACAGACATAGTAGTAGAACTAGCAATGGCTTTAGCAATAGCAATACCAATACAAATAGCAATACCAACAACAGCAGCAAAAGCAACAGCAACAGCAACAACAGCAGCAGCAGCAACAACAACAACAGCACCACCACCACCACCACCACCACCACCACCACCACCACCAACAACAACAACAACAGCAAGAACATCACCAATATCAACCACAACCACAGCCACAGCAACAGCAACATACACACACGCATACACGCACACACACACACACACACCAACACCAACAGCACCAGCAACGGCAACAGCAACAGACAAAGCAGGAGCAAGAGCAACAACATCAACAAGTGCTACTACTTCTACTACTGCATGATCTTCTTCATTTTCTTCTGGTTCCGGCTCTCGTTGCTGCACCGGTCGATTTGTTGTGTTAACTCTGCTGTTCCCAATGGCAGCTCAGTCATGGTGCTACTGGTGTTCGTGTTGCTGGCAGTGCTGATGCTGATGCCGCTGATGCAGATGGTTGGTGATTTCTGCAATGGTGATGGTGATGTTGATGGTAGTGGGGTTGAGTATGCTGATACGATGATGATGGTACGATGTCGCCGGGGCTGTACTCCTTAGACTTGTCACTGGCCCAGGTGCAGCAACATGTGTTCCACTGCTATAATAACGAACCTTCGTCGTCATGGTTGTCGGTATTACCAGTAGCATCACATTACATCACTTGTAGTATCAATATACCTCTGCTTCCTGTGATCGCTAGCAGCTAGCAGCTTTCTTCTTGGTGTCTTGCAAAAACACTATATCTCGTGGTCATCTGCTACGCAGGAGTTGAGGCACGCACCTTGGCGAGCAGGGGGCTCGCCGAGCAGTTGCCCAGTTTTCACATCGATGAGTTTTCAGCGCTGAGGTCAGTCCACAGCGAAAGCCAAAAGGAAGCAGCCGCTGTTCTACGTTATGCTCTTGCTTGACTCACCGAAACATGTTCACTGTTCTTCTGCTCCTGAGCTTTAGTAATCTGTTCACGTTGTTATCATTCCAGATTGTACTTACTTGCCTCAAACGGTTAATGCTAGTGTGGTTTTCTGGTATTGTTGTTATGGTACTGGACATAAGTCTGTGTTTGTTCACGTTCCGCAACACCACCTTAAGCCTAAGTGAACCCATCTTGTAGCTTGTATCATGTGACAAGTGGTTGTTTCAGTATATCGTTGCTTGATGACGGTCGCCGTTCTCGCAAAGGCTGGTTCGTACGATCAGCCATTTGCAGTTACTGATTGCTCCGATCAGATCATCCATATCATCATAACTGTGGTTGTACTAGTCTATACCAGTAGTAGCCTGGCATAGGAACACAATGCAGTGGTAATTATTATAGTGAAAGCGAAAACTCATAGTTTATGGTCGCCGAAATGGCAGTCGCAATCGTAGTCGTAATCGTTAGTGTACTATCAGAAGTAGTACTAGTGCTGTGCGATCGCTAGTACTTGTACTTGTACATCGTCGTCGTCGTCCTTACCTTGTTGTTGTTTCGCCTGTTGTTTTACAATCGGTTAGAACTAACCAAGTACTGCTATCTCTCTTTGAAGGTGTTGCAGTTTCTCTTGCCTTCCTACTGTAGGAACATCACTGCACGCAGCCTCTGTCAGCAGCTGCTAGGATCAGCGCACACGTCCGCAGGCTCCTCGCGCACTGCCGCACATGGCATCTGCCGAGTGGCCGGACGCGTACTACATACCTATGCCCGTTTCCTCGGGCTTGGTTCGTCACCCACATCCCCCGCCTTGGCCGGCAGAAGCCCCCATGGTTCATCAAGGGCTGAGCAGTGAAGCTCAGGAGTTCGACCCTTTCTCAATGCCCGCGGCGGTCAGTCTACTCGACCAGCCAGGGCAACCCCTTGTTTACGTTTGGGTGGAGGATTACTATGAGGACTCCTGTTCTGTTGGTGCTGTGCAGCTGGAGGCAACTCAGTTGCAAGGTGAAGATGGCGATGCTCATTTTGGGATGGTTGAGAACGACATGGGCCAGCAAGGGCTCCGCGTTGAAGCCCCGGAGTTTGTCCCCAAGTCAATGTCCACGGCTGTCTTTTCGGGCCCTTCTGCACCAGTAAGAGCAGGCCGCAGCCGCAGCGAAGACTCCTGTAGTGTTGGCGATGTGCCGGTGGAGGCAAGTCAGCCGGAAGGTGAAGATGACGATGTTCATTGTGGGGCGCAGACAACGCGTCAGAAGAAATCAGGGAAACGACTTATCAATGCTCGGCTCCCATTGAAAAAGCAAGGTGCCAAGCAGCAGGAGGTCTCTTGTCTGCCAGCTGAGGAATGGGGCGTACAAGCACTTAAAGGGTCATGGGACTTTGTAACTAGGGTTATAATTAAGGTAACTATACTTATAACCCCAATTAAGGGACTTATAACCTTACTTAATAAGTCCCATGATCCTCCAAGCACTGGATGCTGTTGAGGTGACAGCCCAGGCCAGAAGCCTCGAGATCGAGAATACGCGGACCTTGCAGGCATTGGGGGCAGGGACGTAACAGAGACACCGTAATAATTACCTATACTATTTGGGAGTTTCCGAAAATGGGGGACCCTAATATAGTACCCTAAATAGTAGTATCCTTATTATAAGGACCCAAAATTAAGGTACCCCCGGTTTTCGGAAACTCCCATTTTGGTGGTACATTTATTTTAAAAAATGTACAAATGGGCCCCGAAACCCTAGTCAACCCTTGAGGCCCCTGGGGTAACTTCAGACGAGCTTAAGGTAAAAGCCAGAAAGTTGGAATATGATTATCCTAACCCTTCTATGGTAAATTATAGGGTATCCTACCATGAAACCATATTCCAACTTTCTGGAGTTCCCTGTACATTTACATGCTCAAGCGCATCAAGAAAATGCCGTCGAAAAGCACGTGCAAAGTAATAAAAGAGCGTAGGTCGGACGGGCACACGACAAAAAAGACCCTAAACTACGGAAGCCCAGGGCCCAGAAGTAGGAGCAACAAGTTACGAAAGGAAGTAGCGAAACTTGTAGTAAGAGCAATAGTTAATGGCAATAGTCCTAAGTTGCAGTCACCGTCGCCATCGTTGGTAGTCGTCGTTGTATTCAGGAGTACGAACTACAACAGCTATTGCTCCAAATATAAGAAGCAGCAGTAACGAGCTTCTGTCACACCAGTGATGAACTTGTGATTACAGATCTTTTCCTGTTTGCTGATGGATTCCTTGTTCTTGCATTGCTCACCCTTGCAGGCAGACGGTGCTGGTGATGTGCCCGCACCAGAGCCTCCGAGCGGACAGTGCCAGTCTGATATCCTCCCTGCAAATCCCTGTGCAGAAGCTCAAGCCCTTGGGTGGCGGCTGCTGACACGCTGGGGTCGCTCGGGCGTGCAGGTGGAGAGGATGTTGCAGCTTGATCCAAGAGCATCAGATCTGCCATCAGGGGAGCAGTTGGGCTGCCCAGCGAGTGAAGCTGCTGTGGCGGAGCCCATCACTTACGGCATCATGGAATTCAAAAATGCCTACCTGCACGACGAAAAGAAGCGCGATCCTTCCATCGCCCGGTACAGCCAGAGCAGTGTTGAAGGGCAACAGGCGGTTGATGTTGACAGCAGGGCTCATCCAGCTTTCACGGATGTCGTTCGCCATGGTTCGGAAGACTCGATTCCACCGCAGTCTTGTCCGACAACATCTTCGGCAGCAACTTCAGTGCTTGGAGCACCATCTCAGAAAGTGGAGCCAGATGGCATTCTCCCTTTCCAAGTGGAGTCTGGCATCGAGTACGACCGAGGCTGGGTCAAGTACAAGGACCCAGAAAGCGGCGAAATCTGGTTCCACAATGAGCACACGGATGACTATTTCTTTGCTCAGTACAGCCGTCCGTGGGGTTGGCTGCCCTACGAGAGTAACAGTGGGCAGCGGTGGTGGTGGCACGACAAACGCAAAATCTTCTTTTTCGAAGGCCTGAAGTAGTAATAGCAGAATTAGTAGTAATAGTAGTAATAATCATAATACTAGTAATAGTACTAATAGTAGTAATAGTAGTTGGGGGGTACTGCACAAGGCCTTTGAATCATGGGCAGCCTGAAGATGAAGCCTATGCTGATGGACAAAATCCTGCATGACCTTAAGGATCCTTAACTATGGGAACTATGGCATATTCCTTATAAAGGGTAATGCAGGATTTTGTCCATCAGCAGTATGGGAGAGTGAAAGTTGGGAATTTCAATTGATCGGATCGACCCACATACATTCCGTGCCAGCGGTGGGCCCGTGCAGCGTCGCAGACGCAGCAGAGTGCATGTCAGTTTGAAGATTAGATTATTAGACGATGGAGATGGGAGCATGGGCTAAAAAGGCAGACTGCTTGAGTGTGCCACTTGATGCGCCGCTGATGTCGCACAGTCTCGAACGCTTCATCTCAGTTCAACCCGGCACTTGCTGCGGAACTTCGGCTCAGTAGGGCAGGTGGGACAGATAGAGGCCATGCTGGGACATCAGGCCCATGTCACGCGATTTGTTTCTTTTCCGGTTGTGTAGGTAGCAGAATGATGGATCATCTGCGTGAGTCCTGAAAGCTGTAAACAGCCAAGGATCCTTAAACGCCTGAACCGTATAGCCCGCAAAACCTGATGCCTAAACACTAAACATTGCAGCACCTTGCTAAATAGAATAGGGCGTTGGGGTACAATCCTTGAAGTCTTCCAGCCATCGTTGCAGTTCAACCTCACAGCCCCTCAGGTTTTTTTTCAGGAGAAGTAACGGAGAAATCAGAACCAGCCTAAACCATACAGCGGTAAAGGCTCTAATACAGTGGCCTTAGAAATTACCAATACTAGTTTGGAGGTTCCTTATCATAGTTAATTATAGTATTATCCGCCCCAAAACCCCGTTCTAATTATTAAGGTCCTTATATGAAATATCAGAGCCTTTCAGCCTTACAGCAGGCCAAGAGTGAATGTAGCAGTCGTCATAGTCTTTGTAGTGGATCGGGCTATGGCTGGTCTAGTGGATTCTGATTCCCGGATAGTCACCACGATAATTCCATTTGTGCTTGAAACATCAGTAGTCCTCACCACCTCATCTGCGCATGATTTGGACTCGTTCCAGCCCCATCGATTTGTACTTGAAGATTTGGTGCGTGTTTCCCAACAATACGGGCTGTTAGAGCTACGAGTAGGTCGGAACGGCAGCTTTATGAGGGAGACCTCAACGTTGGATATGACTACCAGTACTTGAAGGCTCATGGGACTTAGTAAGTACGGTTATAAGTAGGTTGCAATTAGGATAACCCCACTTCGGGGACTTGTAACCCCAGCTCGGTCCCATGATCCTGTAAGTAACCTATAGAACCCTTATAGATCCCTTAAAGAAACCCTTTAAGGGAACCCTACTTACTAAGTCCCATGATCCTTTGAGTACTTGGTGATGAGGAAACCCGGCCCGGCAGTCCCTCCGCTCACGTAACCTTGCGGCGGCTTCCGACATTTGCTGCTCATGGAAATTATGATAAATGGGTGGCTGTCAAAATTAGGTCCCTGTTTGGGTCCCTATACGGCACCTAATATTTAGGGTACGCAAAAAACGGACCTTAATTTTGACAACCACCCAAATAGTGAAAACAGCGATGCGGAGCATGGCACCGTCCGCCATAAGACCTAAGCTTAAAACCCCGAGCCCGGGAAGCCAACCCTAAAGCCCACAGCCCCAAACCCTAAAGCCCTGAAACCTAAGCCCTAAGCCGCTAAAACCCTAAACCCTGAACCCCTAAAGTTCAAGGGAGTTCAAAAAAAAGAACCCCTAAACTCTATGAAACACCCTAGAAGTGTAGCTCTTCTGCAGCTTGTGGCTCAGAACGCCAACCGGGGCCTAGGGCCCTCAACTTCCGCGGCGTCTGCGGCGCTCGGTGGATCTGCCATGTGGATCCCGTCTGAAGTACAGGTTCCCAGGGAGTTTCAGACGGGTTTAGGGTTTAGGGTTCAGGGTTTAGGTTTCTGAGTAGTACCCCTTTGCCCTTTGTGTTGTGGGGTCTCCTTGTTAAAAACAGAATAGTAGAAAAAAGGGTACCCTTACCATAAAGGGGCTACTCAGGAACCTAGGTTTAGATTTAGGCCCTCCATAGCTGGTAATGGTATGCCAGCAATCCCTAAACCCTAAACCCTACCCTTGACCAGGGCATTTTGGCAGTCTTCGTCTGCGGCTGCTTCGTCACCCTGAATCTGATTCTGTCCAAGCTGCTGCAGGCTGGGCGAAGCGAAGCCATGGTCGGTCGTGAAGGGGGCTCTGCGTCGGAGTGGAGGTTCAGGGGTGAATATGATGGGACTTTCCGGCAATAGGGAACCCTAATATAGTACCCTAAAAAGTAGGAGGATCCTGATTATGAGGGTCTCAAAATATGGTACCCCCATTTTCGGAAACTCTCATATTGCGCGCCTTCATGTGGCCAGAACAGGGTCTCCCGGTGCATCATAGTATGAAGATGTGGTCCCATCCAACTACCAACATCTGCCCATCCCTAGACAGGTGGAAATGTCCGGCAGGTGGGGACCAGCACAACCTTAAATCCAAATCGACCCAAACCATGTAAAGCCCTGTAAAAGCATATGGGACCGTCAAAGGACAAGGAACCCGCAGAGCTGGATGACCACCGGGTTGTTTTCTTCGTTCGTCGACGAATCCAATTCATCTCAAGCGTTCCTTCCTGGTACTTAGAGGATCATGGTACTTAGTAAGTAGGTTATAATTGGGGTTAGAAGTCCCCTAGGTGGGGTTATCCTAATTATAACCTAGTTATAACCCTACTTACTAAGTCCCATGAGCCTTCAAGTAGTCCCCGCTGCAACCTTCCTGGTAGTCCCCCCTGTAGCATGCTAGCACAATTCGGCCATCGGTGCGGTAATTGAATTCGTGCCAAAGTCCGGTGTAGCAGCATGCAATCACTGAGCTTTGGAGTACCATACTTTAACACTCATTTTCTCGAAGGAACCAGTATGAAATAAAATAGGTTTAGGGTTTAGGGAATTTTTAAACTTTTATATTTTGTGTATCACTGGTTCCTTTTTAGCGCAGAATCAGGATGGTGGCACGGCAAGGCATGGCTGCATATCACTGCCAGCGGAAGGAGATCAAGTGGGTCCTTTCACGAGGCACTCTTCAGGGTTCGATCAAATGTAGGGGCCTTATAATAATTACCAATACCATATTGAAGGGTTCCTTATTATATTTATAGTAGGACATGACCCAAAACCCTATTCTACTCATTAAGGCATTAGTTGAAACCACAGGGTTGAGAGTTTTGCGGGCGTATCTTCAAAACGTAGCAACTTTACATTTCTCTAAGCCGGTAAGGGAACTCGATACGCACTTCTTCTGTATTGTGTAGTACCGAGAGCTATGCATGTTTAGGCAACTACTCATAGCGGGGCAACAGAATGGGCAGTATCGAGTGCGAGTGAGGCAGCGAACCCGAAGGTTGCCAACCATACGTAAGGGTCAATTGCGTGCACCTGTCAAGCTCCCGAGAATGCCTGTTCCATACTGGATTTTGCACTCCTACCGCTATGGAAAACCCTAAACCCTCAACCCTAGACCATAAGGCCCAGTAGCAGAGTGACATCCGCAGTCGGAAAAGGCCCTCAAAAAAAAACAAAAATTCATTGTCTCTCCTGGAGTAAATAAACCCTAAACTACCCCTAAGCCCTACACCCTTGAACCGTGAGCCTCATTGTCTCTCCTGGAGAGGATTCTTCGGCTGTGGCAACAACGTTCTGAGTCTAGGTGGCAATTTGGGAAACTTTTTAGTTTCCCTTATGGTTCCTATAGAGGTACCTATTCATAAATACTTTTCAGAGCCCCAAAACCCTAAACCCTAAATCTACAACCCAGGAGTGTGTGTGCAGCTCTGGCGGGTGCGCCAATGGCAACACCGGCCTCTTTTGGGTTTAGGGCTCCGTTAAGCGATCCTTTAAGGGCTCCTTCAAGGGATCCTTTAAGGGATCCTTTAAGGGCTCCTTTGAGGGATCATTTAAGGGATCTATAGGTTTTAAGATTTTGGGGCTTTAGGGTTTAGGGCTCCTTTAAGGGATCGTTTATGGGATCTATGGGTTTTAGGATTTTGGGGGTTTAGGGTTTAGGGCTCCTTTAAGGGATCCTTTATGGGATCTATAGGTTTAGGGTTTTGGGAGTTTAGGGGTAAAGGGGTAAAGGGGTTTAGGGTTTAGGGTTCCTTGTTGGGCTTGGCTATGAAGTGATCCTTGCATTTCTGAGATCTATCTCCCTGACCCTAGGCACCGCTTGCACTGTGTATGAATACGAGAAATATCCCTATACCATAAACGCAAGACCCTAGCCCTAAACCAAAACCCTAAACCCTCAATCCTAGCCGTAAAAGCCATAAATCCTAAACCCTAGACCTTAGCCCTAAAGCCAAAACCCTAAACCCTCAATCCTAGCCGTAAAAGCCATAAATCCTAAACCCTAGACCTTAGCCCTAAAGCCAAAACCCTAAACCCTCAATCCTAGCCGTAAAAGCCATAAATCCTAAACCCTAGACCTTAGCCCTAAAGCCAAAACCCTAAACCCTCAATCCTAGCCGTAAAAGCCATAAATCCTAAACCCTAGACCTTAGCCCTAAAGCCAAAACCCTAAACCCTCAATCCTAGCCGTAAAAGCCATAAATCCGAAACCTTAGACCTTAGCCCTAAAGCAAAAACCCTAAAGCCTAAACCAAAGCCGCTGAGATGCCAGGGCAGCATTGGCGTGCTGTGTAGCGCCTCTAGGCCAAGGTGGAACTGTTTGGGCAATGTAGGAACCTAGGGGTTCCTTTAAGGGATCCTTAAGGGTTCCTTTTAAAGGGTTCCTATAAGGATGACTATCAGGGATCTATAAGGGTACTAATTATAAGGGGTTTAGGGGTAGGAACCTGATTGAGAAACCTTGGGCCTTCATTAGGGTTCCTTCTATGCATCCTACTATTCTGGGGGTTATAGGCCCAGGGTTTCTTAACCAGGTTCCTACAGTAGTTCTCTGAATTCGGGTCACTTTCAGGGTCCTGCAAAGAACTATCCAACTGAGGTTCCTTAAAGGGATCTTTAAGGGTTTCTATCGGGTTTCTATGAGGTTAGTATAAGGGTTCTACAGGGTTATAAGTGGTCCCTTTTAGGGTCCTTCAGATACGGGTGCTCTGCTACGGTTGATGATATAAATCCTGCATTACCTTCAGGACCCTAAGCTATGGAAGTTATGGTATATTCCCTATGATGGGTAGTGCAGGATTTATATCATCAACCGTATTTCGGGACCCAAGACCTAGACCCTAAACCCTCAACCCTAAACCCTGAACCCCCAAAATCCTAAAACCTATAGATCCCTTAAAGGAGCCCTAAACCCTACAGGCCGTATTTCGGGACCTAAACCCTCAACCCTAAACCCTGAACCCTAGTTTAGAGAATTGCCCAACTGCAGCTGAGGCTCCTGGAGCTACCCAGAGAGCCCAGTACCATCCAGTACCTCTTAACTAAGGAATCTAGGTGGCAGTTTGGGAAACTTTTTAATTTACCTTATGGTTCCTATAGAGGTACCTATTCATAAATACTTTTCAGAGCCCCAAATCTACAACCCAGGAATATACCTTAACCCCAAATAACCTACCTTTTTTAGGACTTATACAAAGAAATCATATAGGGAACCCTAAAGAAGGTAGGTTCCTTAGGGTCTAGGTATACTTTAACTTAGAATATTAAGCGTCGTATGAATTTAAGGCTTCAGATATATTCCTCACGAAAAGGGTATTGCCCTCTGTAGTATGCTTCTGCCCTTCTTGTCGTAGGATCTCCGGATTCAATCTGAATACTAACACAAAGAAAGAGGACGCCTGTTTTTAAGGTGAAGCTGGGAAACTTAGTTTTTACATCGCTGCAATGACAGACTGACTAGAGAGAAAATGGCGTCTACAGCGAGGGCATCGGATTTTTTAGGAGACAGCTGCCTAGAGACTCCAATATCCTCTAATTAAGGAATATTTTAAATCATATTAGGCATCCTACCATAATTTAAAGAATAGTCCTTAATTAAGGGATACTGCAGCTGCTACGATATGGCTCGGGTGTATATGGGTGGTTGTCAAAATCATGGTCCCTTACTTGGGGTACCCTAAATAATAGGTGCCGTACTATACTAGGGACCCAAAGGGGGACCATAGTTTTGACAATCATCCATACAGCATCGGATTCTTCTGGTGTAAGGGTCATGTTGCTCAAAAGGGGGCGCCCAGTATAGGTCCGAAGAGACGACAGTGGCCCTTTGTACACTCGGACGCCTGAAAGCAGATCCTTCATGTAGATGCCTGATTAATGTCCTGCCCCCTCCCTTACTAGGGCGTTTCAGAGGGATCATGGTTTTGTGGCCGCGAAAGACAGGGGGCCCATCGCAGCAATAAAGCCATAGAATTTCTTACATCATGTACAGTAAAAGCCAGAAAGTTGGAATATGATTATCCTAAACCCTTTATGGTAAATTATAGGGGATCCTTCCCTGAAACCATATTCCAACTTTCTGGAGTTCCCTTCACGGTCTTGGTAGCTCGAACTCGGACAGCAGATGTATTGAGCTGCTCTTTGCCAGCGAAGATCTGCAGTGATGTTACCCAACTCAACCCCACCCGAGAAGCCGGACCTAGCCAGACTTCGAAAGGCGACCCTAAACCTGAATATAAAAATTCTCCAGGTTTGGGGAAATACGGTTGATGATATAAATCCTGCATTACCCATAATAAGGAATGTACCATAACTCCCATAGTTTAGGGTCCTTAAGGTAATGCAGGGTTTATATCATCAACAGTAGGTAACACAACCTCCTCAATCCCCAACGTCCAACATGAACACTGTCCTCATCGTCCAAGGTTAACACCGTCGTGGCCGCTCTCCTCGGGCGAGTGGTGCTGGGAGCGCTCGACTTCTCTACACCTTGATTCATGTTGTTTTTTTCAGATGGGTAGTTGTCAAAATTAGGGTCCCTTTTTTGGGCACCCTAAATATTAGGTGCCGTATTATAATAAGGACCCAAAAAGGGACCCTAATATTGACAACCACCCAGATTCCTACTCTGGTTTCAAGAATCTTCGAGTAGAAGCTGTTTGGAGTCTACGGCATCTCTGTGCTGGCATGCAGGGAGGCGGGGGTTAGGGGGGGGAATTCTCTGGAGCAGGAGAGCCGCTGGGGAAGCTGCACATCCTGTCCGTCCTGCAACCTTGACGCACATGTTTTAGAGCTGTTGTCAGGCGTCTTGCTCGAGAGGAGTAGGGCCGCTTTTGGGCCCGCAAAGGTGGCAGTGTCAAGGCAGCAGCCGACGGCCGCTGCGAGCCAGGAACCGTAACCAACAAACCCATACAGAAAAATACTTACCTTTGGTTAGTAGAAATGGAGGAATGGGGTACAATGATAACTACTATTACTACCATATAACTACTATTACTACCATTCTTCCATTCCCTACTAACCAAAGGTAAGAATAACCAAGCACGTGCGAACGTTCCACGGTTACATGCCTGCTATGCCTGATTGTAGCCAGCGTGCACACTCCGGGCAACCCATGTGGCAACCCTTGCCCCGGACACGCTGGCGACTTTCAGATCTGCGTTGGTTTCGTGTCCCATAATGTAAGGCCCCCTAAACCCTAAACCAATTACCTATACTATTTTAGGGGTTCCTCATCAGATAATGTTTTGTATAATAGTAGGCCCAAAAGCCCTCCTCTAATCATTAAGGACCCTATAGTACTTGCATTATAAGTATAAGTATAGTATAGAGTCCCCCAAAACCCTATTCTAATTGTTACAGTAAGGCCCCTATAGTACTTGCAGATGCGCATCGAGGTTCTCGGTGACAGGCGCCATTCTGATCTCTGACCCCCAGTCTACCGTCAGCCACCTGCCCGCAAAGATCTCCTAGGTAGGGCTTTGGGACATTTTACATTTTCCCTTATTGGGCTTAAGAGGATCTTATTTACTAATATTTTTCAAATGCTTTAAAAGCCCCACCTAGTCTCGCAGGGCCTTTAGGGTTTAGGGTTTTCAGGGCCGTCACTGACATATGCAAAGAAGCGCTGCCGCTGTGTGGCGGACGGTTGCAACGTGATGATGATGGAAATCATGAAGACGATGATGAGGATGTCGGTGACGATGATGATGACGATGACGACGGAGAAGCCTATTATGGAGCAGAGATGCCGACCATTGTTGTACGGATGCTAATGAGGTCGGTATTTCGGTGGCGAACATAGATGATGATGATGGTGGTGGTAATCGTGCACCACTGCGAAATGCACGATTCCCATCAAGAAGCGTTCTTTCTGAAGGGATTTGAAGGGATCCTATGCCTGGTTTCCCTGCTGCTTGCCAATCATGCTGAGCATTTTGACTTCAGAACCTCGTGGTATGCTGGATGAGGTGAAGGCGCAGAAACTGGGCCTCGTGCCTACTTGGGCGGAGTCCTCAGCTTCTTCTTGGACGTTTGGCCATGTTTACCGGTGAGAGTTACCGTGCTTTGCTCGCGGTGGAGGCTATGTCCTTGCACTGCTATCCGGGGTCTCACTCGGCCCCTCAGCTACAGTTGCGACA
Source organism: Symbiodinium sp. CCMP2592 (assembly GCA_905221615.1). Classification (NCBI taxonomy): domain Eukaryota; class Dinophyceae; order Suessiales; family Symbiodiniaceae; genus Symbiodinium; species Symbiodinium sp. CCMP2592. The sequence goes on along the minus strand of CAJNDT010000093.1, from coordinate 162,731 downwards.
TATCGCAGTTGCTGCTCAGATGGCCAACATCGCCATCATCCTCGTCACCACCGTCATGAAGGTCACCACCATAATCATTGTCACCGTCATTGATTGGCTATATCTGCTGTATGTATATATTTGTAATCGTCGCCCCTTATCACCATTCTCATGGTCGGTAGTCATGCTTCGTTCCGCCGGCATGCCCGTCATCATATTTTGGTTTTTTCACAAATCATCGTCGTGGCCTCATGACAGTATTTAGTGTGAATGCATGGAGCCCCTGTGAACTTTGTCTTCTTGCTGGGGCATGCTGTGTCCAGATACCCTAAACCCTAATCGTGTGTCCAGGTTGCATGTTCATCAGCGCGCGGAAATCTAAATCTGCGTCTCCCATGGTGCCCCTCGTAATGCAAAAAGATTTCGGGTTTCGCGTCTTGAACCTGCGTGTCTGAATCACTGAAGCAAAGTGCATGTTTTCTGTTCTTATGGCTTATGGTTCGTGTGATCACAAAAACTGCAGAATCCGTGGCAAGCAGGCTTACTACATCAGCCATGTCATTTCGCTGTGTGGTCTGCTGGACTTTGGCATGCATTCCAGCAGCGGCGCAGCTGAATCAAGCACCCGCTTAAAGCTTTTGCCTCCCAGTTAGGCTCGTCGTAACCACCTCGTCTTTTCGCTGTGTGGTGTGCTGGACTTTGGCATGCATACCAGCAGCGGCGCAGCTGAATCAAGCACCTGCTCAAGGCTAGTGGATGTCAGTTAGGTGTCCTAGCAAGCTCGTGCTGGTGATGGCTTGTCTTCACTCAAACTGCAGTGCGGGGCAGCACCACCGTGTCACTGTGTTTCTTAGTACCTGGACCCCAAAAGTATGTAGAATAATGGCCTTTTAGAGGTTTTTTTTGGCCATTATTTCACCTACTTTTGGGGGTCTTAGTAAGGAATTCCAGTAGCAGCCTGGCAAGCACCAAGAGGATGCAGGACCAAGTGAAAAGATGACAAGAGTATGGCATGTGAATGACATTCATGACTAAAACACATAAACCAAATTGAACAATAAATATTCGTAGATATATATATATATATATATATACACATATGTATATACACACACACATGCACATAATATGCTGTAATACAGTATCATTAAGGCTCATTAAGGTATCGATCCTCCGTTGCATGTTGCCTTCCAGCGACAGCGGCAGATGAAACTGAGCAGCCTTGTCCTTTCTCATGGTTCCCCCAAAAGAATAAACAGACCGGCTAGTAGACCTTCTTAAATAATTCCTACTAAGGGATATAGGTATAGGGCTCTGTCTATTGTTTCTAAAAGGACAAGGGTGAAACTGAGGCCAGCGAGGGGAGGCTCCAGCTCCTGGCGGACTCCCCAGGCTTCTGGGTTCTTGTTGAGTAGTCTAACTTAAGTCATACGGGTTCCTTTAAGGGGATCTATAAGGGCTCCTTTAAGGGTATAGGGTTTCAGGATTAAGTTACCAGAATAGGGGTCTACTGCAAATAATGTGGTTTCCTGAGTATGGTAGCTTAAAGTAAATCGCGTAACAAGAACCCAGGCTTTGCTGTCTTACTCTTCGCCGCCCTGCTCATCGCCACTTGTCACAAATCGAAAGATGCTTCACCGTCTTATTTCGAAGCGGAACCCCAAGTGCTAAAGGCGAAGCCCTGAACCCTAAACCCTAAAATCGGTTTAGGGTTTAGGACAAAGGCTGAGGTATGAAGGAGCTTCGCAGACTAAGGCACGGCAAGACTTCCTTTTTAGTATGCGATAGGTTGATGAGGGTTATGCGGGATTCCCGTGATTCTTGAGGCCCTTCCATTAGCCCCTATGACCTTATTTGACAGAAGCTGAATACGAAGGACATGTTAGGACGATCGGACGCCTGAAGTCTGTGCTGCTCTACGGTTTGACATAACACTTCCAAGACCAAGCGCATCACCCAAAGTTTCGTCTGTCGGGCCATTACCTTCCAGACAATGCGATCGGTGTAGTGTTTAGCTGGATCTGCTCCATTGAAGCGAAGGTGCACCCCAACCCCATCCGGTCGCGAGAGTGGCAAGGTTTTAGAGACGTGAGTTTGCAGTCGTTTGAGGTCTTACTTGTCTGCAACCTGACGTGACCCAGCAGCATGCAGAAGGCGTTGGTCTTTCCAGGTTGCGATATGGGGTTTTGCTGCTAGCTACGTTTCGACCTGTAAGCGGGTTCCATCGCCGAAGTTGTGCTGTGCCACCACCACGTGTGCTGCGGCCTTTATGGGTACGTGATGCTTATCTAGGTGGCAATTTGGGAAACTTTTTAATTTCCCTATAGAGGTACCTATTCATAAGTACTTTTCAGAGCCCCAAAACTACAACCCAGCTAGTCGGCGTTGTCGACCAGCAGTGCAAGAGGCGAAGCCGTCTCCGTCGTCGTCATGTTGGGGCTCTCACTACCAAGTGTTGACCGCCCCCATCGTCTTTCATCATCACCATCATCATCATGATCATCCACGCGCCGTGTTTGATTTCGAAGCAATCATCACCACTCTAAGCCCTAAACCAATCACGCAACGCCAAGAACTGGTATTCATCCTCCATCATAAACACTCAACCCTAAACCCTTGAACCCCTAAACCCTTAAAACCCCTAAACCCTTAAAACCCCTAAACCCTAAACCCTTGAACCCCTAAACCCGTAAAACCCCTAAACCCTAAACCCTTAGAGCCCTAAACAGAAGAGTGAGGTCCAGCGCCGGCTCCCAGCTCTGCCCTGCGGCCATCAGTGCAACGGTGATGACCGCGACCAACATGCGTCCCACCTGCAGAACCCAGAGCCTCCCAAACCCCTTAATTAAGGAATATGCCTTAAATCATATTAGGGATCCTATCATAATTTAAGGTATATTCCTTAATTAAGGGGTTTTGGAGGCTCTGGGAAAGACAGACAACGAGGGCCGCTTCTCGCATCAGAAAGACTCGGAACAGGTCTTACTTCCACTATTACCCTAACATATAGCATAAGCCCCCAACAACCCTAAACCCCAAACCTTTAACCCCAAACCCTAAACCCCAAAGACCCTAAACTCCAAACCCTTATCCTCAAGCCCTGAGCAAACTTAAATCCCAGTGCCCGAAGCGAGGAGCACGGGTTACGCAGCAGACATCCTCCTCTTCCACAAGTGGCCCGGCAAAGCCCTGGTCATGCGGTCGCTTTCAATGGGTTCTTTGATGAGTAAAGGTTTGGGCTTTAGGGTTTATGGGCTTCTAAGGCCTTCTTTATACGCGTTTTTATATGGGGGGGTCAGCGAACTTGGGGTCCCATGTTGAATGGGTGTTGGGGTCCTTAACTTTATGCAACTCCCCATGTCGGTCACGAAACATAGTAGTCGTAGGTAACCTTTAACCTTTTCTGGCAGTGTAGTCCCTTTCTTACCCCTATATAACTAAAAATGTTAACCATTAGTTCCCCATGATACCCGACAAGTAGGACAGGGTGTGATTCAGCGAACATGGATTCCGACGTGAAGGACAGGAGGTTCGTGAACAGAGGACACCACCTAATGTCCTAAAGCTTCAAACCCCACCCAATTTCCGGAGACCTAAGCAAGAAACCCGAAGCCGTTGTAAACACGCATGAAAATCCTGAGACCAAGAAACTAGACAACCCTGAAATCGATGAAAATGAAACCTATAAAGTTTCAGCACCCTTCTAAGAGGCCAAGCAAAAGAAGCAAAAAATCTCGGAACCCAGCGATGAGACCATATGGGAACTCTAGAACACTCTGTGCAGCCCCCTATAAAAGCCTGTCAAGACCGACCGAAACCCTTCCGGTAGAGCCCTGAAATCCCCTACCCCTAAGCCCACAAAGCTCCAAGCCACCTTATAAAATCGAACAGCTCAAGAAAACTCCGAGGATTCCGAACCTGACGACAATCCTCGGAGCTGCGACGCTGAGCTAAGAACGGGCAGAGTCGCGATTCGAGACCTCAGGGAGTTCCTATAAGAGTTCCCTTAAGGGTTCCAAAGGGTCTAGGGTTTTAAGGCTTTAGTCATTTTCTATGAGGGTTCCCTCGAGGGTTCCTGAGGGTTTAGGGTTTGAAGGCTTGAGTCAGTTTCTATAAGGGTTCCCTTAAGGGTTCCGATGTCCTGGATGAGTATATAAGGGTTGTCAAGCTTTTGAAATAAGGATGTGTTTGAGTGTTTGACTATACGGGTTTCTTCACGAGTGCCCCTGTAAGCGTTACTATACGGGTACTGTAGAGTTTTACGGTTTAAGGTTCTGTTTCGGGCTTAAACCTCAGATTTCCATCAGGGGGCGCTGGAAGGTTCTGGAAAGGCTTTATGTTATAAGGAAGGTAATCTCGGTCGGGAGGTAATCATGCCCTATCGGACCTTTCCGCCTTTTTTGAAGAGATGTGTCTCGCACCTGAGGCTTCCCGTTTGACAAGTAAGAGCTTAAACATAAAGCGTTAAATGAACTTAGAAATAGATGAGCCACGGCATCAACGTATAAAAGTGTTTTCAGAGACTTCTTAGTAATATTGACCTTCTCTTCCGGTTGAGGATGATGCTGCTGGCGGTGGTGACAGTGGCCGTGGCAAGGCCCGACTTCGGTGCCGACGGTGGGCTTAGGGCTTCAGAAGTCGAGTTTTTGTTGGAGAGCGCAAGGTCTAAAGGGTTGGGGTTTAGGGTTCAGACTTTAGGGTGTGTGAATAGGGTAAGGCTGCTGTAAGGATATCAGATGCTTAAAAAAATGGGCTTAGGCTTCGGGGCATCCCCAAGTCTTGAACCCTAATTCGGAGGGTCTGGGGCGGGAACAGGCCTTCTGTGATACTGCAAGGGTCGGGCATGTCGTTCTGCTTAACTTTGAAGATGCCCCCGTGGGCCCTAAACCTCCAAGACCCCTTGTAGATCCTTCAAAGGAGCCCTTAACCCTGTAGGCCCTAAGCCCTTATAGGTCTCCTTAACGGAATCCGAAACCGTAAACCCGAAATTGCTCTTGGAGAGGTTGCCGCCGCGAAGTTCGGTGCCGAACGCGGCAGAGCACGAGCCAGATCAGACGAGCAGAGCCTTTGGATGCCAGGGCAGTTTTCCCTGAGCCCTAGACCCTATAATGGTTCCTCAAGAGGCTCCTTTACAAAGAGGTACTCTAAGGGGTACTATCGGCGTGTTAGGGTTTTGGGACTTGGAGAGTGTGCGGCTCTTGAGTCAGAGGTTTACCGGGGTTTGGGGGTAAGAGTGCAGCATCCGCAGCAAGACAATGCCTCATGCAGAAGAGGTCAGATGCAACAAAGACGAGGGGGGTAATTAGTAATCTTTGGATGTCTGGGCGGCCCGAATCATCAGACAAGCCACCCTTTCAACCTCCACGACTAGAACAGTCACGACAACGTGGCAGAGGACTTGCTTGCCATAGCTCGGAGCCTAATGTCTTCGTACAGCAACAGAATACGTGCAAAGCAGGCACACATGTTTGGTAGAGCGCAACAGGTGGAGCCCGCAGCAGCCTTCCCCAAAATCCAGAGATCGCAACCGAGGATCCACGACTAGCGTTGGCTCGCAAGAAAGCCTGGTCAGCTTTGTCGCATCTGAGTTCGCAGAGCAGCAGGCCTTGCCACTGCCATGCTTCTGTCCGCCAAAGCAAAACAATCCTAGCCCACAGCCCGTGACCCTGATATTATACCCTACATCAAACCCTTAACAAGAATCCTGCCATTGTTGAGGTGCCATTGTCATCTCCATCGGAACCCACCATCTCGCAATGCATATGTAGCTGTAGCTCTGCAAGTGTGTTTTGCACTCACCCTGAAGAGCCCATGTGTTGACTTGCCCCTCGTCGGCCTTTAAACTCCTAAACTCCTAAACCTGAACCCTAAACTCCTAAACCCTAAGTCCCAATCGCTTCAGCTTGCGTCCTTTGCTTCAGTACTCTGCCCTTCGTGCAGGACATCGCCAGCCAGGCCGAGCCGCAAGCATCTCCTTCCCACAGACTCCCGAAATATGGGGGGTTCCTTTATGGGGTGTAGGGTTCTAGGGTTCAGGGTTTAGGGTTCCTGTAAACGGGTTCTATAAGGATTACTGCTAATAGGTCACTACACGGATTTGAGTTTAGGATGTAGAAGCCTGAGTAATTGGTAGTAGCATTCCTCGGGATTCCTGATTGTAACTATTGTACAATCTACACCCAGAGCACTCTCCTTGTCGCTCACAGCGCTGTCTTGGGTGGCTGATGCCCACATCCTCTACGAGGCACAGTTCATCTTCCGCTGCTGGCTCCTCTGTTCGTTTCGCTTTCCGTTTGACCGCAGGCTTCCGTTGCCGCTTCCTGGTTCCGTTCCGTTTTCCCTTTGTTTTACTCGCTCGAATCGGGGCTTCAGTTTGGGGTTCCGTTGTCAATTTCGCTGCTCGTCTCCCACAATGCGAAAACGGAACCCGGAAAGGAAACCCGGCACGGAAACGTACAACCAATGAACACCAAGGTAAATTTCGCTTGCTTTCCGTTTCGGGTGGGTGCCGGGTTTTCTGTTGGCCTGCCCGAACCAAACCATACTAATCCCCGACCCAGGCCCAGTAACCCAGACAAGCCGAAAACCCAATCGGAAAGCCCGCGGCAATGGAAACTTGAATTGAGCAGTGAACTGAAGGGAATCCCAAACCCAACCGTACATGGAAGGGTGAACAGAGGGGAAAGCCCAAAAAGAAACGAGGACAAAAAAAGAAACGTGCTTGAGCCGCTGCCGCAGAAGTGGCCTTCATATCTCTACATCGTCATTTTGAGTTGAGTTTCAAGCAATTCCACAGGGTCATCAAAGGTACAGAGAGCTTCGAGCAGGAGCTCGCTTCTACTGCTGATGGACAAAATCCTGCATTACCTTAAGGACCCGAAACTACGGGAACTATGGTATACTAGTAGGGCTTTGGGACATTTTATATTTTCTCTTATTGGGCTTAAGAGGATCTTACCTACTAATATTTTTCAAAGGCTTTAAAAGCACCTCCTAGTATATTCCTTATAATGTGTAATACAGGATTTTGTCCATCAACAGTAGCTTGCTGTCGCAGTGCAACATTGATGCACCACAGACCAGACGTGATGGGCTGCAGGTCATTCGACAGCGAGCCATTCCAGTGACCACGCTTGCGACAGCGACGCAGCTGGGCGCTGTGTCAGCTTAATATAGGGGCCTAAATAATTACCTATACAATTCGGGGGGTTCCTTATTATAATTATAGTATAATGGGCCCCCAAGCCCTATTCTAATTATTAAGGCCCCTATAGTAATCTGCGAGTACCAAGCTTCTGAAATGATCTGATTATCAAGCTGCTCCCTCCTGGGCGCAGCCTGCAGCGGTGACGTGGCCGTGTGGCCAAGGCAACCCTTGAAGGAACCCTTACTTAGAGGATCATGGGACTTAGTAAGTAGGTTATAAGTGGGGTTGTAAGTCCCCTAAGTGGGGTTATCCTACTTATAACCTACTTATAACCTTACTCACTAAGTCCCATGAGCCTTCAAGGGAACCCTTTATGAAGTAGCCCTTTAAATAACCCTTAAGCCTTAAGGGAACAGCCAGACTTTTGACTTCGGAGAGCGCCGAGTCCTTGCCGATGCCTCGACTCGACAAACTGCATATCGCTATCTTGATCCTAATCCCTCGGCCCTGATCTCAACTCTAAACCCTAAACCCTCAATCTAGACCCTAAAGCGTCGGGGCAGCAGGCAAGAACAGGAGAGTGGACATGGCTTGGCCACTGCACACCGACTCGGTGCCTCCATGCTGTACAGTTTCTGGCTTGTCAACAATGCTGTACAGAGGCTGCATGACCGCAAAAAAACCTGATGCTCTCCGTCATTTTCTGCAAAGACATCTAAAGCTCTCCAATCGGGACTGGGTGCTGCGACTGCTGCTGCTTCTCTAACTCCTTACTCCTACTCCCACTCCCCCTCCCACTCCTGCCTCCACTCCTACTCGTACCACTCCTAGCCTGAAAGCTGCCCAGAGAGCCCAATACCCCTTAATTAAGGAATGTTCCTTAAATCATGTTAGGGATCCGACTTTAATTTCAGGTGTCCTTAATTCATGGAAGTTGGAGTCCCCGAAACCCTAAACCCTATAGATCCCTTAATTAAAGGAACCCTATAATTAAGGAATGTTCCAAAAAAGGTAGGAAGGATCCCTAAAATGATTTAAGGTATATTCCTTAATTAAGGGATATTGGAGTCCCCGAAACCCTAAACCCTATAGATCCCTGAATTAAAGGAACCCTAGGTCCTCGGTATTCCTTAAGGGGTATTGGGCTCTTTGGGTAGGGTTCGCTGCAGCTGCCTGTGCCTCGGCAGGTCGTAGAGGGCACGGTCTTGTGAGAAGCCTCGGAGGCCGGGGGTTTGGGGGTGAAAAAGGGTTTAGGGTTTAGGGGTTTAGGGTTTAGGGAGCGGAGTGGGTTTGAGTGAGTTTTGGGTTTATTGGGGTTTAGGGTTCACGGTTAAGTAGTTGCAAGACTAGTTCAGATGATGTGGATGTGCGAAAGCAATCAAACCACTTGTTGATTGTGTGAAAATTTCTATACATACATATATATATATATATGTGTGTGTGTGTGCACCGATCCGCATTCCATCCTGCATGTTCACGCACATATGCACATGCATGCACGCTGTTCTATTTCAGTTTGCATGTGCTGCAACTGATTCCTGCGACAATACAAGTACGTCACAGAGAACCCTCCGATTAAAAGAGATTGAAAAGAAGTACACAATGCAGGTTTCAAGCTAATCTCTAGTGCGGTGCCTCTGTACTATGTTCTGATGTCCTTGCGTCTTCATTTGGTATGGGTTTGTGCGGTTTCTTTGGTATCTATTCTGTAATGTGTCAGTATTTCAGTATGGCTTATCGGGGTTCAGCAAGAGGACGAAGCAACACCAACAACGGGCAGACTATAGGGACATGTATATAGGCTTTAGAATGTTTTACTGCATACCCATGAGTTTCTGTTTTTCATTCGGTATGTACTCAGATAACTGAATAACTCTTATCCCTATACACACATGCAGTATCAGGCAAAGGCAAAGGTACGCTTCTCATGTGGTATGTATCATATTGTCTATTGATAGAAAGGTTTGTCGTTATCATTGTCATTGTTGACCGCGGCATCATGATTTGCACCGGCATGCTCATTATGATTCTGTTGGCTGTGAACATCAACAGCTAGCACTTTCGCCGTGCTTGCATGGCTGCTGGTGGCGTGTTCACGGTTTGTTCGCAGGACTCAAATTCGTTAGTTCCTTCTTCTTCTTCTTCTTCTTCTTCTTCTTCTGCTTCTGGCCATTCCTTGGACTCTCTTCATGCAGTTATGTCTCCAGGTTATACTTGCTTGGGCCCAAAGGTGGTGTTATTCGTACTAGATACATATTAGTATCAGTATCAGTGTCAGTATGAGTATTAGCAATAGCATTAGTAATGTAATAGCAGTAGTGTTCGTATTAGTCTTTTTCTTAGTATTGATGTTAACATTAGTATTAGTTCGTATTAGTAGTAGTTTTAGTATTTGTTTTAGTATGAGTTTTAGTGTTGGTGTTTTTACAGGATGTTATACGATTGTCAGCGTTTGTCACCGCCGCATCTCGTACGCTATCAACCCTAGGCTTTGTCATGCAACAAGTGGCTGTCGCCATTTACATTTGGTTTTGCCCACAGCAGATCACTCATCTCGTGATAGCAGTGGCACATAGTCTGACGAGTATCAGTAGTAGGCACGAGAATGTAGTAGTACGAGCAGTAGTGTTCGGTCGTACTGCTCATCGTCGTACTAATCGTAGTTCTCGTCGTGGTTGTGGTCGTGGTCGTTGTCATGGTCATCGTCGTCGTGGTGGTGGTAGTACCTGACAGCGTAGTGGTAGTGGTAGTTGAGTGGTAGTGGTAGTCATGGTGGTAGTGGCAGCGGCAGGTGCGGCAGTGGAAGTGGTCGTGGAGGTCATAGCAACAGCAGCTGACGGCTGATGGCTATGATGATGTTGTTGATGATGATGATGATGATGATGCTGAAGCTGATGATGCTGATGCTATTGCTGATGATGATGATGATGATGATGCCGGTGATGATGACGATGATGATGATGACGACGATGATAATGATGATGACGGTGCTGGTGGTGGTGATCTTGACGCAAATGCTGCTAAGGGTATTTGTCGTCATACCGGTCGTCGTCGTGACTATGATGTTTCGGTTTGGCGGTGTTTGTTGCTATCGCAGCTCCTGCCGTGCGACTGCAAAAACATGAAAGGCATCAGCCTCTGTCAGCAGCTGTCTGGGTCAAGTCTGTGCACCAGTCCTAGCCTAGGGTCCCCACACGCTGTCCCAGCACATGGCATCCATCCCCCAGTGGCCGTACGGGTACTGCTTGCGCATGCCCGTGGCCCCGGGGTCGGTCCGTCAATATCCCCCACCTTGGCCGACACAAGCCCTCTTGGTTCAGCAGGGGCTCCGCTATGAAGCTCAGGAGTTCGTCCCGTCAAAGCCCAGGGCCGTCTACTCGACCACCCAGGGCAACCCCTTGTTTATGTTTGCTGGTCCTTCTGCATCAGCCGGAGGAGGCTGCAGCAAGGAGTCGACAGAGGACTGCGGTGAAAACTCCTGTTCTGACGGTGCTGTGCAGACGGAGGCGACTCAGCCGGAAGGTGAAGACGACGTTCATTTTGGGGCGCAAACAACGCCACAGAAGAAATCAGGGAAGCGACTTATCAATGCTCGGCTCCCCTTGAAAAGGCAGGGTGCCAAGCCACAAGAGGTCTCTTGTCTGCCAGCTGAGGAATGGGGCTTACAGGCATTGGATGCTGTTGAGGTGACAGCCCAGTACAGAAGCCTCGAGACCGAGATTGCGGTCACCTTGCAGGCACAGGGTCAGGGGTCGAAAGACACAGCTAAGTCCAAGACAAGCAACATGTAAGGCAGGCAACATGAAGAGATAGCAACAGAACAAAGACTCCCACAAAGAATGTCAGGAAGACTGGAGGAAAGAAGAAATCACAGACACACTGGACACACATGACTAAACACATTTTCTTACAGGAAGAACCAAGATCGTCAGAGCGCGCGATCGAGCATGGAAGTAGGAGCAACAAGGTGCAATGCGAAGTGGTGAAAGCAGCAGTCAAAGCAATAACGGAGATGCAAGTAGTCGTAACTAGCAGTGGCAGTCGCCGTCGTCGTCGTAATAGTGTAGTGACAGCAGTTGGGCTTCAGGGACCCAGCAAGGACATAAGCATATGCATTTTATAGAGATGTCCATACCTTATTGGGCTTCATGATAATGGGGTTTATGTGGGATATCCCCATCCTCAATTTTGCTTATGTGCTTTTTTGGGTCGCTGGTAGTGGTATTCGTCGTCGCAGCAACAGCGACTGCAGCAGCAGCGACCTAGTAGAAGGAGTACAAACCACAACAGCAATGATTTGTACTTTCAGGAGCAGCAGTACCGAGCTATTGTCAGTAGTGATCACGAACGTCACGGCAGGTCGTTTCCTGTTTGTTGTTTGATTCCTTGTTCTTGAATCTCAATTGCTCACGGTGCAGGCAGACGGTGCCGGTGATGTGCCCACACCAAAGCTGCCGAGTGAACATTGCCAGTCCGATATCCTCCCTGCAAATCCCTGTGCAGTAGCCCAAGCCCCTGGGTGGCGGCTGCTGACACGCTCGGAGCGCGCGGGTGTGCAGGTGGAGAGGATGTTGCAGGTTGATCCAAGAGCATCGGATCTGCCATCAGGGGAGCAGTTGGGCTGCCCAGCAAGTGAAGCTGCTGTGGCGGAGCCCAACACTTATGGCCTCCTTGAATTCAAACACTCCCACATGCACGATGGAAAGAAGCACGATCCAGTCATCGCCCGAAGCAGCGAGAGCAGCGTTGAAGAGCCACAGGTGGCTGATGTTGACAGCTGGGCTCCTCCAGCTTTCGCGGATGAAGTACGCCACGGTTCGGAAGACCCGTTTCCACCGCAGTCTAGTCCGACAACATCTTCGGCAGCAAGTTCAGTGCTTGGATCACCATCTCAGAAAGTGGAGCCAGATGGCATTCTCCCTTTGCAGGTGGAGCCTGGCGTCGAGTACGATCGAGGCTGGATCAAATACAAGGACCCAGAAAGTGGAGAAATCTGGTTCCACAATGACCACACGGATGACTACTTCTTTGCTGGGTACAGCCGTCAGTGGGGTTGGCTGCCGTACCAAAGCAAAAGTGGGCAGCGGTGGTGGTGGCACGACAAGCGCAAAATGTTCTTTTTCGAAGGCCTGAAGTAGTTGAAGGGAACTCTGCAAGGCCTTTGCAAGACGAGCAGCATCAAGCCGAAGCTACTTGAGAGGGAACGCGATGAGTTTAGCTTTTAATGATCGACTCACATGCATTGCGTGCCGTTGGTGGGCCCACACGGCTTCACAGACGCAGCAGGGCGCATGTTAGCTTACGCAGATTAGGCGCAGGAAATGGGAGCATGCATGGACAAAAGAGGCAGACTGCTTGATCTTGCCACTTGATTTCGCTGGTTTAGACACCACAACTTGATTCACCAGTCTCGAACCCAGAGACTCCAATATCCCCTAATTAAAGAATATTCCTTAAATCGTACTAGTGATCCTACTGTAGTTTTAGGCATCTTATTCCTTAATCAAGGGATATTGGAGTCTCTGGGAAGACCTCCTCGGAGTGCACTTGCCGTGGAGCTTCGGCTCAGCAGGGCAGGCGGGCAAAGGCAGAAGCCATGCTGGGAAATCAGGCCCACCCGATGTTTGCGTTTGCCTTTTATGTAGGTCACCTGATGCGAGCTCATCTGAGATCTCTTGCACACAGGCCCCCCTACACTTTGGACCCTAAACTCTACATCGCTGAACCCTGAAACCCTAAGGCTTCAAACCCTAAACCCCTAAAGCTCCAAAGCTTTAAGCAGCCAAATCCCTCAACACAGCAGGCTTCGCACGATCGGCTCCCTGCGACAGGCTTCCGCCTCGGGAATTCGCACTTTCGGGTCTCGAGGTTAGATTTATTTGTCGAGGTTAACTTTAAGGGTTGCTTTAAAGGATCTATAGATACTATAGTCGTCTGAATTTAGAGCCAGTTTAGGGGTTTGGAGGGCGTTGGTTTCTGGGTTTGGTGGTGCTGAATACTTAACCCTAAACCCTACTGTGAAGTGTGCTTTCTTGACTTGTTCTTGCAGGACGGCTTGAGGGCTGCGAGGTTGGCATTAAGTTTTTAGTCGCAGGATCGTCAGCAGGACATGGTAGAGTTTCAGGGTTCTTTTAGGTGATACTGTGAAAGGCTTCGTTAAGTAAGGACACTTTGGTTTTAGAGTTTTCGTGTTTCAGGGGTTTTGGCCCCTCTGAGCATCGACATACAGATCGCGTTCATCTAAGTGGCCTCGTAGGGTTTGTGAGTGACAGGAGTTGAAGTGCCTGAACCCGGAACTATGGAGTTACAAAGCGTACGCAACTTTTGGCTCGCAGCGCTTGCCAGGGCTTTCAGTTGACTCCTTTCGCGGTGCCGCACCGATCGGCGGATCCACCATGTCGATCCCACGTGAAGTGCAGGCTGCTGTAGAAGTGTACTTGGACATCAGGGGACTTAGTAAGTAGGGTTATAAGCAAGGTAACTATAGTTTTATCTTCTTGTGGCCTTAACTGCGGTACTTCTAACCCTACCTACTAGGTTCATGATCCTGCAAGTAGGTTCTAGAGTTGAGGGTTTAGGGTTGTCGAAACAGGCCGCGGAGCTTTAAACAGTCTGACCAGTGCCGGAGTGAGTCGCTTATGACGTGTACGATGTAGGCTATTCGATACGGGCTTTTGGGATTGAATTGTCACGGCCTTTCCTTGGCCACGGCTTGTAAGTGAAGAGACGGTGAAAATCTCAGTAATCTCAGACATCTGTAGATTACAGTTCGCCTGAGATGCTCAATCCAGTACTTGAACCCCAGACAGAGACCTCAAAAGCGCTGCGCTTGCAAACAGGGCATTTTGGCCGTCCTTGTCTGCGGCTGCTTCAGCACCTTGAACTTGATTCTCTCCAAGTTGCTACAGGCTGGGACAAAGTCAAGCCAGGTCCTGGATCGAGCGTCGTGTCGGAGTGGACTGATACGGTGGCTTGGCTAGTCAGCAACTACATCCGCTTGCAGTCCCTGTACCATAATCTTAGAAGCTGAGTGGGTACGGTTTACACTTTTGGGGATAATAATATCGCGGTAGAACTCAAAGTTTACACGATGAACTCCAGCAACTAAGCAATAGTACGATAAGCCCAAAACCCTGTTTTAGTCACTAAGGCCCTTGTACCGCCACACCCGAATCGTTTCTCTGGCTTCGCAAGAAGTCGAATCCCTTGTCTTTGTCTCTGCCTCTCTAGCGCTCTCACTAGAGTCCCCTTTCCGGGATGCATACTGATGACGTCGACTGGCAAGCAGCATGTAGATGGGATGGGATGCCTTCACCATGCCACGGGGCTGTTGGAGATGCTTGGCTTTTGCAAACGCACCACAACCCCAAACCCAAAATCAACCCCCATTGAGTCTTCTGCAGGGCTGCATAGACTCTGCAAGTGTTGGAAATCTCTGGCATACGCGAACCTCGCACGACCCCATGTCCGAAACCCCCTTGGGTGCTTTGCAGGGCTGGCAGTGGCCCTACTTCTTCCTGGCTGGCTTGTGCTCGCTGCTGATCGTCTTGGGTCTTCAGGTCCTGTCGCTTCCGTCGCATTCAGCGTTGTGATTGCGGTCTGGATTCGGACACACAGGGGTAGCAGTAATATGCACTTGTAGTCTGCGTATCGCCATGCAGTAGCAGACAACAAACCCTGTTCTGAGTGTTAATTAACGCTCTCGAGCTATGCTGCTGTGCCCGCCCAGCATCCTCTTTTGGATAGATTTCTTCATGATACCATTGCTTTGAAACTGTTGTCAAGTCCCAATAAGCATGAGATCCACATCCACATTGCATGAGTCCGGCTAGCGTAGACCACCTGTCCGGGGTTGTTTCTTTCGTTGCCCTGCTCGGACTAGACGGCCAATATTCCTGGAAAAATGATCGGCCCTTGTAGAGAATTCATTGAAAGTCCTGTGTCTGCATGTCGTAGCAATATCCCCTTGTAACGCCTAAACGGCAGACGATAACATACCTCACATTTCCATTTTAGCCACAGCAGCAGCGCACAGTCAGGATGGTGGCACGACAAGGCCTTGCTGCATATCACTGCGAGAGGAAGGAGATCAAGTGGGTGCTTCTTCGAGGTACCGCCTGCGTTTGCAGATTCAACCTCTACAGAACGTTGAATGAAGTGGTGGTATAAGATAGGATATACGATCTTACGTTTTTTATGGGACCTTGATAAGCTCATATTCCATGATGCAGGGTAGCCAGAGTTGACGGATAGTCGACTAGCAACAATTCGTACATACTGCAGCCACATCAGGTCGTGGCGGGGGGAGGGGTGGGGTGGGCTGGGGTGGGCTGGGGTGGCAATCTCATAGAGTCATATGCCAGCATCGATGATGCTCAATAGCATGTGGAAAGGGTAGCACATGTCCAGAAGAGAAGAAGACATTGTCTCTATACACACATGTTATATCTCTCTAGATATATAGACATAGGCATGCACGTCCGTAGATATTTACCTATGGCTGTGTGTATACAGAGAGAGAGAGAGAGAGATGTATATACATATATATATATATATATACAAAGTCAGTTGTCTGGCGTGTACACTCAAACCTGCCCGCTTCACCGCCAGACGAGTGAAAAAAAAACACAAGCAGGAGATAGCATGTGTCAAACTAAACCTAGCACTTGTGGTCCACCGGTAGTGATGGATGCTGCAGTAGCTTAATGACAAATCACGGCGCAGTTCTGCTTTACAGAAAAAAAGCACGGCAGCAGCAGCGGCAGCACCAGCAGCAACGATCGTACTACTAGCACGTGTACTATCGCTACTGCATCAGTTCTAATTCTGATACCCACTCCGATGACAACGACGACGGCGATAAACGACGACCACAGCAACAACCACCGTGGCCAATGCAGAGGACTCTTCGGCTGCGGCAACAACGTTCTGAGCGTCTGTGCAGCTCTGGCTGGCGCGCCAATGGCAACACTGGCCGGTTTAAGGGTTTAGGGAATTTACGGCCCCTTAAAGGAAGCCTAAAACCTAAACCCTAAAACCCTAAACCCTAAACCCCACGGCCCCTTAAAGGAAGCCTAAAACCTAAACCCCTATTGGGTTTGGGATCTCCGCCCGATTCCTTCGATTTAGGACCTCGCCGGGCTTATTTTTGTGCGTTTTTTGATGAACAGGCCGTGTTTGAGAGAAGGCATCCATACGGCTGATGATGGTATATACATATATATATATATACATATATATATATATAGGGTTTGGGATCGAGCGACCAGTAGCGGTCGTATTGCCTGCAGACCCCAGTGCACCTATTGCACGCCATAGGGAGCCGCCGGTACGAAATCGCCGAGCTGGCACCGCAAACTCCGCTCCACGAGAGCCAAAGCCCGCGGCCGCATCCGGCTTGCGAGACTGCGTGGCCACCCACCGAGGTGGCGAGACCTTGGCCGACTGCTGGCCCACCACTCAGCCCCGCTCTACAAGGAGGTCTTCCACCCCATGGGCAGAAAGGATCAATGGCCCCAAGACTGGTCCGAATCGCGACGTGGGCAGCAGCCGCAACGTGGATGGCATGGTGGGCGACAGCGAGGCAAGGGCCAGGAAAAGG
Organism: Symbiodinium sp. CCMP2592; assembly: GCA_905221615.1. Taxonomy (NCBI): domain Eukaryota; class Dinophyceae; order Suessiales; family Symbiodiniaceae; genus Symbiodinium; species Symbiodinium sp. CCMP2592. Next base: position 146,004 of record CAJNDT010000093.1, on the reverse strand, counting down.
GGAAGGACCCTTCCTGGCATACATCCTGGAAGGAGACGGAGGAACCCGTCTTCCCGACCCTCGAGGCCATGCAGGTGACGAGCACTGGTGGCAAAGGAGGCCAGGATGGACGTGCGGCCGAGACAGCCAAGAGCGCGGGGTCGAAGACCATGGATCTCGTGTCTGGGGCACAGAGATTGGTCAACAACCTGCGGAAGGCGGAGGTGAAGGTGCGGAAGACAGACGAAAAACTGGCCCGCCTTCAAGAACAATGGACGGCCTACCAGGACAAGCTCAAGAAGGCGTTCCTGAAGGAGAGGAACAAGTTCCTCGATGCCTCCAAGGTGCTCCGTGCGGAACAGGCGGAGAACATCCTCAACGAGGAAGAGGCTCTGAACGAGCTCCAGGAGGCCATTGCGGGTGGTGGTTTCAAGCCAGCGGAGAGCTTGCCGACCCCCACATTGGAAGAGGAGCAGGCTTGGGACAGCCTTATGCAGGAGGACCCCGAGGACGACGAGATGGGCTTGGCAGAGCTGGTCTCAGGAGCGCTGGCGGGCAAACGGGCCTCCCAGAAAGCTACCCGGCAACAGGTCCTAAATGCCATTGCGGCTCGACGGGCCGAGCTGAAGGAGGTGGAACCATCTACACCCAAGGGCCGCCGCTCGTATGTGGCAGAGACGACTCCGCCTGCTACGACCCGGCCTGGACGTGGGCTTGGAAGTGGCGACGCTGCGGAGGCGGCGGACAAGGACCCCTACATGACTTCTCCCTCGACAGGGTCCCTACACCTGCCAGATGGTGCTCCACGCTCCAAGTCCAGGACAAGTGCCCGGATCCCGGTGAAGCAACTTGGCCGAGCACCCTCGAAGGCGAGGCCGACCAGCTCGGGGTTGGCCGACAAGCTGGAGGCCAGAAGGGAGGCGACCAGGGCTGGAGCACCCATGCCCTCGGAGATCCTGCTTTCGGACGACCCGGACGAGGAGGTGAAGACCGGCGATGTGGACGGAAATGTTGTCGAAGGCCGCGACCAAGTGGTAGAGTAGCAGTAGAACACCGCTACCGGCTGTATGAACGAGCAGCAGATGTGCATGGGATCGCGGGTAGCGGAGATGCTCGATACCCTGCATGTTATGAAGTACAAGGACATGTCTGGTCTGGCTTTTTCGGTTTGTCCAGAGGATGTGTCCTATGTGCTGGCCTACCTGTGCGAGGAGGTGCTCTTGGCTTACAAGACGCTGACGAAGGTGCAGGTTCTGGCCGAGCTCATGGAGGCCCTGGACTACGAGATCAAGGGCCTTGGCAAGGTAGCTATGTTAATGCACCTCTTCCTGATGGTGGTGCAAGTTTTGTGCGGCACGGCCCTGCGGGAGGCCACGTCCGATTGGGGAGTTATGGAACAGGTGAGCGGAGAGTGTTCGATCTCCTGGACCTCCTGTCCTACCTACTTGAGATCATCCTGCAGTATGACCTGGCAAGCCTCGCGGGGAGTGGCCAGGCAATTGTTGGATGGCAGTTGACTTGTCTGCTTCTTCAGACAGTCACTTTGCTGATGATGCTAGCCCTCAGCGGCGCTACGGTGGTGCAGGGCAGAAGAAGGCGAGTCAGCCCAAGTGCTGGCTGCAATTTGGCGATCCTCCTCGTCTTTGGCACCCTTGGAATGGCGGGGGCCACTATTGGGCCTCCTGTTGAAGGGAGTGCAAACCGGAGCCCCCTTCGTGACAGGATGGGGAGGCTGCCGAGACTACCACAACCGACAGACCTGGAGCTGTGGGCTTCTGGACAACTGACGGCTCGGGAACATGACTTGCGTGCGGAGAGCGAGCTCATTTACAATGCCCCGCTGTACCACTCTGAGGGTGAGTATGCAGCACCTATGCTGGCTACGGCGGCACCGGGACAGGATGCTGTGATCGATCACCAGACGCCCGAAGACCGACGAGCAGTCCATATCAGCGTCTGGGTGACGACACCCTTTTGGGGTTCGGAAGCAGTGGACATTGGAATTGGCTTCCCGATCACGGAGCGGAGAGTTTGTGACGCTGTGCGCAGTTCCGCGCGGGAAATGCCTGACTACGCCGACTCCTACCTCCCCACGGTTCCGCAGATTGGGGGGTACTTTGGCAGCTGCCTGGCCATTCCGGCATGGGCACCCGCTGCTGGACTGTGTGCTCTGGTCATTGACAACAGAGGTGTCGGTGGAGAAATTTTCTCTGTGTACCACAGAGGCCCCCTGACGTACCACTCCCTTCGAACCTACTTGCCGGAAGAGGATGCCGACAGCGTTGACATCTACCTCTTCGGCAGCCTCGCCCCCCTTCGGAGGGACCAGCCACCACCGGTGGCTGTGCAAGGCGGTGTCGTGAAGGCACTGTATGCGGGCGAACCATGTGTTTGGGAAGACGAGCTCTCACAAAGGCTCACGGACCCTTCCCGTTGGAACCCCCGTGTGGCCACCCCGGAGGATGACAACAACGAGCATGTGGTATACCAGAGCCCGGAAGACCAGCTGGTGTACTATGAACTACCAGGCGCCGATGCACACCGAGCAGATCTTGCTGAACAGCTGATGGGTTACCCAAGTGGGCAGTGCTGGGTGCGAGCGCCAGATGTACCAGCTGTTGGCCTTACGCATGCGGGGCGGTACATCTCCAAGCAGATCGCGGTGAACCCTGGACCACGGCGTACGCAAGAGGATGATCCAGATGCGACCATAGTGTTCCTGGACTTGCGAGGCATCGGCATGTTCCCGCAGTGGGTCCATCTTCCTGGCTCCTACTTCAACACGACGGAGTATCTGGAGGGCATTCAGGCGCCCACAGTAGAGGGGTGGACCATCCTCATTGAGGGCGGTGAACTGACCAATGACACGGAGGTCCTCAGGGTTACTGATGGCGAGACCCTCAATATCCTATTGAAGGAGTCAGCTGAACTTACGGAATCAGCTGATGAAGATGAGGGGACCGGAGGCGACAATGGGAGCACAGATGACAGCTCTGAGATGCACGACCCCCTCCCGGACTCTAGTGACCTCACGCCGCCCTCGGCCCCTGGGGACGGAACTCCGAGAGGCCCCCCACCACCAACGCCGGTCAACGACAGGAGCAGATCGCCCCGCCGCACAAGGCCTTCGGGGGAGGTACTGGAACTGCTACATCATTTACCACCACCGGAGTTTGACATAGCGCTACACCGCCTACAACTCCCATGTGACACCGACGGTCTGCTTGCGATGATGCGAGTATGGAGCCCAGAATGGATTGACCCCGTGGTCGAAAAGGTCACCTTCAAGCCGCCGACTGTCAAGGCTTTACGGGAAGCTGTGCACTGGAGTTCCGTGCTGGATGCAGGAAAGCAGGGAGCACGACCTGAATTGCATCTTTTCTCGGATGGGTCCTGGACTGAGGACAAGGAGATCGGCGGATATGCTGTGGTAGTGGTCATTGTTCTTGCGGGACTCCAAGCGGTCATGGGTTTTTGGGGCGAGGCTACGCAAGGCAACAGCGCTTCGCTTTGGGCAGCTGACACCGCCCCTGCCCTGCACAACGAACAAGTGGCGCTTGCAACTGGGCTCCTTTGGGTCCTACAGAGCACAGCCTTTCTTGAACTTGGCAGATATGTGCTTCATTATGACTGTGCTGCCGCGGGCCGAGCTCTCACTGGAGACTGGCGACCTCTAAATGCATTGGGGGAACGCAGCCGCTACCTCGAGCTCTACTTGCAGGAGATCCTGCCAGTGCCGTTGGAGGTGGAGCATGTCAAAGCACACAATGGTCACCCATACAACGAGATGGCAGATGTCCTCTCTAAGGCTGTCGCCGACGGAGCAAGACTCCCGACCCCGCCTCGAGAGGTGGTCCAGGCCTTCCTTCAAACTGACCTTACCTGGCTGGCGACTATCAAGCGATCGCTGCAGGCAGGAGTCCTCCCGGTCGACCCTGCAGGGAGCCTTACCTGGAGTATGGAGGCCCCGCTCCCGAAGCCTCAACTCAGGCCGGACCAGCTGATCCCTGTTCTCGATGATGGCAAGGACAAGACGGGGGTTTCTACTTTCTCTATGACTGCTATGTCTATGAACGTGCAGAGCCTAAAGGGCAAGCACCGCTACATCGAGAGTCAGCTGACGGAGATGAAGTGCAACTTGGCCATGTTTCAGGAGACCAAGGGCCATGCGGGAGTGTGCGAAAGCCGGGATTACCTGCGCTTGAGTACAGATGGCAAAGCCCATTGGGGCGTGGCTGTGTGGATCAGCAAACGTTTTGGGCTGATGGCCAAGGACGACAAGCCCTACCGAATCACGGAGGACGATGTCCGAGTCGTCACGGAGTCGCCACGACTCCTTGTCCTTGCTATTGACGCTGGTGGCAAAAAGGTTGTGATTGTGGCGGGCCATGCACCGCATAGCGGCAAAACGGAGGAGTTGAAAGATTTCATGAATGACCTCTGTGGTGCGCTGCAGCCCCTGACAAAGGCATGTTTGATTGTTTGCGGTCTGGATTTGAATGGCCGCCTCCCAGTCGACATGCAAGGAGTCACAGGAGCGAAGGGGTTTGGCGACCCGGATTTGAACGGATGTGATTTCGCCAGATTAGCGCAGCGATGCCACCTTTGGGTGCCGGCGACGTATGAAGAACTACACGAAGGCACAGACGTCACATATCGGCAGGCCAATGGTGCTGAGCACCGCATTGACTACATTGCCCTAGGGGGGACGGCAACTGTCGGCTGCCTCCGGAGTTGGGTGGCTGTGGACTTTGACATGATGGCGCCAAACGAAGATCATGATCCAGTTGCTGTGTCCTTTTCAGGCAACATCGCAGCAGGCCAACGAAACCGAATCTTTCGGCCGAAGTACGATGGAGACAAGATGTTGTCGCAGGAGGGCCGAGCGACCATACATGAGGCACTCTGGAACTATCAGCCACCGGCGTGGACTGTCCACCCCACGGACCACTATGAGCACTTCCGCCAGTATGTGCACAAGGTCCTGGGACAGCACTTCCCTGTCCAGCCAGACGCCCCCAGGAGTGAGTACATCTCGGACTTGGCGTGGACCCTCCGCGATGGCAAGAATGCTCTGAAACGCAGATCTCGACATCGTCGAGACCTGTGGATCGATCTCCGAGACAGAGCTTTCCTACAGTGGGCCCGTGATGACTCCTACGCTGTGGAAGACCTAGTGGCGAAGCAGAACCTGCTCTACGAATTGGTGGCCGGTGCTGTCAAGGTTGTGACCTACAGGATCCGTGGACAAGTGCGGCGGGACAAGAACAAGTTCCTCCAAGGACTCGCCACCGCTGGAGGTGACAAGTACCAGGATGTTGTCCGCCAGGTCAAGCGAGCTGGGCTCGGTGGAAAATCTGCCAGGACCCCTTGGAGACCCATGCCCGCCCTCCTCGACATCCAGGGCAACCTAGCTGACACTGCTGCCGCCAAGGATAAGGTCTGGCTTGACCATTTCGGGGCGCAGGAGTGCGGGAAGCTGCAGCCCACTGTAGAGCTGATAGCGAACGACGACCAGCGGATCTACATCGAGAGCGACCTGCAATGGAAGGTCGATGATATACCTTCGGTGCTGGAGCTAGAAGCTGCGATGCGGAGGGCTCCGAGGCGGAAGGCCGTCGGCCTCGATGGAGTACCGGGCGAATTGATGGCGGCGGCTCCCGCGGCGGCGTCGCGGGCTCTTTTCCCTTTGGTGGCGAAGGCTACCCTGCTAATGTGCCAGCCTTTGCACTGGCGCGGAGGCATCCTGCAGGAGTCATGGAAACGCTCGGAAGCCCGACATGATGTCGCCAACTACCGCTCTTTATTCGTGAGCTCTCTTCCCGGCAAAGGATTCCACCGCCTACTACGAGAACGGGCTGGGACACCCATGCGAGAAGCCCTACATGACCTACAGCTAGGTGCTCAAAAAAGGGCGCCAGTCCTAATCCCGGCGCTTTACCTACAGGCCTTCCTACGAGGCACCAAGAAGGCTGGGCAAAGCGTTGCCATTGTGTTCCTGGACTCCCAGAGTGCGTACTACCGTGTCATCCGGGAACTGGCGGTCGGCCAAATTGAACTGGAGAGTGACTTCGCGGTCTCGTATATCTTCAAGGTCTTTGGCCTCCATGCGGAGGACATGGAGGCCTTCAGGGACATGATCCGTGATGGAGGCATGATGGCGGACGCCAACATGAGGCCACCGCTACGCCACCTAGTCAAAGATATGTTGCACAGATCGTGGTTTGTGACGCGACATGGGACACAGGACCACGTGAGTGTCACCAAGGCTGGCTCGAGACCCGGATCATCATGGGCTGACGTTGTGTACGCTTTTGTTCTGAGCAGAATACTCACCCAGATCCACGAGGTAGCCACGGCAGAGGACTTGCTGACCCCGCTACTGGTCAACGCCGAGTACGGTCCACTGGGGACCTCGGCAGGAGGGACCGAAGTCTTGGCCAGAGACTGTGTCTGGGCCGATGACTGTGCTTTCCCTTTGAGTGATGGATCAGCGGCCAGGCTCATGAGAAAGTTGAGGCGAATGACGGAGATCATCATTGAGTTCTCCGAACGGCATGGTATGCTGCCCAACCTCAAGCCCAAGAAGACGGCTGCCATTATGGCTTTGCGGGGGAGAGGAGCAAGGCGGACCCGACAGGAGTGGTTCCCGAGTGGGAAGCGTACCTTGACGCTCCCTGAATTACAGAAGGAAGTCCAAGTCGCCCCGTCCTACGTGCACTTGGGTGGGGTGATCGAGCCGGAGATGAAGTTGGTTCAGGAAGCAAGACGGCGGTTGGGAATGGCTAAGAGTGCCTTTGACTCCGGCAAATCCCTGATCTACATGAACGAGTCGATACCCCTGCTCCTTCGTACCAACCTCTTCCACATGGCGGTCACCTCCACGGGCTTTAATCTGGGTCTCTGGGTCCCAGTTGGTCGCGCATGGGACCTCCTTGAAGGTGGATTCACGAAGATCCTAAAGGGCCTCCTCTCCAAGCGCTTCAAGGGTGAGACCTACTACAAACTCCCCGCGCCGGCCATCCACATCCTGACGGAGACCCCGCCCCTGGCCTCGTTTGCCAGGAAAGCGCGGCTGTCCCTGCTGACCGCAATGTGCTGGACAGCACCTGACCTCCTGTGGGCGGCTCTACAAATGGATGATGATTGGAATGCCACGATACGAGCGGATCTGGAGTGGCTACGGTCTGGGAGTGACCAATGGCCGGACCTCCAGCAGGCCAGCTGGCCGAGATGGCACCACCTGCTCAAGGAGTCGGCGGGCTGGGTCAAGCGAAAGGTCGCGACAAAGATCACCAAGGAGTTTGGCCACTTTGGTCGGGAACAATTGACCCTCCTCGCGCTCTGGAGCCTCTACAAGCGAGCCTGTGAGCGATGGCCAGTGCTGTCGGAGGATGTGGCACCGTGGGTGTGCCGTATATGCTGCAGAGCTGTCAAAACCAAGGCGGCCCTTGGTGCCCACTTCTTCAAGACACATGGCAGGCTTGCCGCCTACAGGCGGGTCACAGGAGGCACAGTATGCAGAGCTTGTGGACGGAACTACTGGTCTAGGACAAGGCTGGCGATCCACTTGAGAGACTCCCCAAGCTGTACGTCGGTCCTACACACCCTTGAGGCCACGAGCGACCCGTTCACTTGTGGGCTAGGCAGCAAGGGATGGAGAATGGCAGCTGAGAGAGACTTTACCCTGGCGATTCCGGAACAGCAAGTTGCGGCCCTGGACCACAACTGCGAACGGAGATGGCCAGAGGAGGTGAAGCGGGCCTACTGTGCGGCATGCGACCGCCTCACAGAGCGACGTGTGGACGAATCGGTGCCGGTCTTTAAGCGGACCCTCCTTGAGGTCCTGGCGGACTTCCCCCTCTACTACGTCGAGGTCCGGGAGATTCTGGATGAGATCGAGGCTGATGTCCGGTTGGTCGTTGACAGTGGCAGCAACGACTACTGGACGCCCGAGGGTGCTGCCCAGCTACTTGAGGCCGTCAGAACCTTCTCGGCAGAGGACTGGACCAGCGGAGTCGAACTCGGTGACACTCCGCCCAAGTTTGCGACCTTGAAGGCCTTCACGACTATGGTTCGAGACCTGAACTGGGCTAGCCTACTAGGGTGTTCCGGAACGCACGTGACCCTTAGAGACGCCTCTGTATTGCTAGACGACGACTGGGAAGCTGCATGGGATCGTCCTAGCGAGGTTGTCGGAAATGCAGCCGTGCGATGTGATTTCTGGGGAGTGTTACCTGGAGCGTTGCAGAAGGCATGGGACTTAATCCTAGATGGACACAAGCCCACAGTACAGGTGCCAGCAAGCTTCCAGGAACACCCCTTGTCAAGACCCTACACTATGTGTGGGGCAAGGTTGCACTCTAATTAGGCTGCGAACTTACCTCTGAGAGCCTGCAAAGCAAAATATATATATATATATATATTTATTTATGTATTTTTGTATTTATTTATTTATATTTGTATTTATTTATTTATCTTTATATAACCTGCATTACCCTAATGACCCTATACTACGACTATGGGAATTATGTTTTCTTTATTTGGGGTAATGCAGGATCTTTATCATCAGCAGTATCACCTGAGATGCTGAGATGGCAGGGCAGCATTGGCGTGCTGTCAAGCGCCGCTAAGCTTCAGTGGAACTGCAGCTCTGCAAAGTCCCAAAATACCGCTTGAGCCTACTAAGTCCCAAAGAGCCCAATACTCCTTAATTAAGGAATAGAGCTTACATCATAAGGGGCTTAGTACTATGATTTAAGCTATGTTCCTCAAAAAAGGGATATTGGGCTCTCTGGGGTATTCAGGCCCCTGTAGTAGCTCAGCTTCTTCTGATGCAGGGATCCTGTTGGGAGTCGGAGTGTTCATGCTCGCACAGCTGAAAGCAGATACTTAATCTAGAGCTTTGCTGGATACCCCTCTCGCCACCCAGGGCTATGCCGGGTATCATACTATTCTGGCCCGTTAAAGAAAGGGGGAGTGTAGCTATCCTATAAAAAGCACAAACCCGTATGACACCCTATTATAAAGTCATCAGAAGACGCTTGCAACACCCTTCAAAGCCCTTACGAAACAACATGCCAACCCGTCCCGAGCCCCACACTTTCCAGCATGGCCCCGAGACTCTAGGGTGTAGCGTTCATGGTTTGGGGTTGTAGGGTTTAGGGTTTTCGGGTTTAGGGTCCAGGGTTGCTTAAGAAAGCTCCAAACCTAAAACATCAACCCTACCCCCCAAAAGATCCCAAACTTTAAGCGTCCAAGGTCAACACAGTGGTGGCCGCCCTCCTCGGAAGAGTGGTGCTAGGAGGGTTCGTGTTCCGATGCACTTGCTGATTCGGATTGGAAGTCGTTACAAGTACTGTAGGGGTACCTTGTTTCCGGCTCTGCATGTTAAGGATCCTCGTATCAGAATAACATCTCTTTCAGATATTCCATTCTGCATGCAGGAGGCTGGAATCTCTTGGGTAGCCTAGACTCTAGACTCCTGATGAATAAGCCCTCTTCCCTAAATACGGATTAGAACCGGGATCCGACTGTGAATCAGCTGTCTGCACATTTTCGAAAAGGAGAACCACTGGGGAAGCTGCACATCCTGTCCGTACTGCAACCTTGACGCACATGGGCCGTCACATGGGTAGTTGGGTCCCCAAATTCGTACGGCCTCCTTCTAAAAGGCTTTAAAAGGGATCCATGTATCCCTGTAGAACCCTTCTAGTACCCTTCTAGAAACCCTGTGGATATCCTTATAGATCCCTTTAAGGGGTACTGGGAAGGTATTATGGGGTTGAGTCTAGGGGTTTTGGCAGCTACAGTTTGGGTTTAGGGGTATATTGTAGTACAACTATACTAGCAGCGTTCAGGAGTAGTACTGCTAATCTTTCAGGCTGCTATACTAGGCACATCCTGGGCCGCCATAGATGGCATCACAAAGACCAGCACCACAATTCGGATGCAGCAGCAGGGTGCGCACAGATGTTGTAAGGCAGGCACCCCAGTAAAGGGTTTAATAGTACGAAAGCGACGCAGCAATCGCGAATCCGTTTTGGCAGACACACTAGTCGGTATTCATTGGCTATGGTTCTACACAGCTGCGGATTCCGTCGACTGCAGGCCAGTTGCATGCCTTGTTTGCTGGCTTGTACTGTAGGGGCCTTAATAATTACCTATGCAGTTTTTTGGGGGTTGCTTATTATGAGTATAGTATAATCCCCCAAAACCCTATCCTAATTATTACAGTAAGGCCCCTATAGTACTTGCAGATGCGCATCGAGGTTCTCCGTGGCAGGCGCTGTTCTGATCTCCGACCCGCAGGCTACCGTCAGCCGCTTGCATGCATTGAATTGGCGCGCGTTCCAAATCGAAAGCAAAAGGACCGCAATGCCTCGCATGTTAGCAGCGGCAGAGGTGGAGGAGGAAGAGGAGGCTGATGAGGACGATGAAGAAGATGAGGATGACGGCGATAACGACGATAATGACTACGCAGATGAGGACGTTGATGACGACGGTGGTGATGATGCTTCTGGGCATGGTCATGAAGGTGATTACAATGGTGGTTGCGACGGTGCTGGTGACGACATCAGTCTGAATCCTCATGATGATGCTGATGAGGAGAAGCAGGAGGAGAAGGAGGATGAGGGTAAGGATGAGGATGAGGATGATGATCAGGATCGTGATAAGCACGACGAGGCTGACGCTGCCGGTGATGGTGATGGTGACGGCGACGATGACGACGATGATCCGAGTGGTAGTGCTGCAGGTGGTGGTTGTTGTGACATGGATGTTTCTGCGGATTTTGGTGATGGTGACGACGGAGCAGAATAGCACGATAATGCTGAGGATGACGTGGAGATGCTGCTTCAATGCTAGTGGTGATCGCAAGTAAGAGGTCTCTGTTTCAGCAGGCCGCGACAAGAACCCAGAGAGCCCAGGCATTATGTTACTTCAAAACTCGGGCCGTGCCCCAAACCCTAAGCGCGGAACCCCACAAGAGGGTCAGGAAAAAGGTTCGAAAAAAATGAAACATAAACCCTAAGCCCCTAGACCCTACAACCCCTAAGCCTTAAACCCCTAAGCCCTAAACCCATGAACCCATGAAACCTAAACCCCGAAGCCCTAAACCTATGAACCCTAAACCCTAAACCCCTATAAACCCTATAGATCCCTTACAGGGACGTTTAAAGGAACTCTAAACCCCTATAAACCCTATAGATCCCTTAAAGGGACGTTTAAAGGAACCCTAAACCCTTGAACCCTAAACCCTAAACCCATGAACCCTAAACCCATGAACCCTAAACCCTGAGCCCCAAACCCGTGCACCCTAAACCCCAAACCTTTCAGAGGCGAGGGTGCAGAAACCGGGCCGAGTGCCTACCTGGGTGGCGCCCTCAGCTCCTTCTGAGGGACTTCTTGGCCGATCCTGCGGGAGAGTTTAAGGGTTTGGGGCTCCTTTGAGGCTTCCTTAAACTCAGATCCCCAATACCCAACCTTAAAGCTTTTTGGGTTCTTGTAGTTTAGTAGGAACCGGAAAGTTTAACCTTGAATTTCGGTGGCTTATTGGGGTAGTAAGTAAAGGGATCTATAGGGCTTCAGGGTTTAGTGTTCAAGGTTTTAGGGTTTGGGGGTTGAGGGTTTAGGGGTTTTACGGTTTTGAGGTGTTAGGGTTTGGGGGGGTTTTAGGGTTTGAGGTTGTGTGTTTTAGGGTTTTGGGTTTAGGGCTTTGGGTTGAGTTTGGGGTTGCGGGTTTGAGAACTGGGGTTGTGAGATAAGGGTTGTGGGTGTATGGTTTGGGCCTTAGCGCTGCCCAAAGACTCCAATATCCCTTTTTAGGGAATATGCTATAGTAGGATCCCAAATATGACTTAACTCAGCTTAGTGATATTATTGGAATCCCCTGAACCCTACAGATCCCTTAAAGGATCCCTTAAAGGAACCCCTATAGATCCCTTATCGGGTATCTGTGCCCGTTGCTGTCTGTGCGAAGTCGAGGCTATGTCCTGGCCCTGCTGTCTGGGGTTTCTCTCGGCCCCTCGGCTTCTAGGGGTACCTTAAAGGGAACTCCAGAAAGGGTTTAGGGTTTAGGGGCTTAGGGTTTAGGGGTTTAGGGTTTACTTTGTCATAGTTGGGTAACATTTTACATTATTATGGGTACTTGAACCCAACAAGGAATAAAAATGTACATTTTTAATCCTATCCCAACAATGGACTAGTTATAGGGGTACCTTAAAGGGAACTCCAGAAAGTTGGAATATGGTTTCAGGGTTGGATACCCTATAACTTACCATAAAGGGTTTAGGATAATCACATTCCAACTTTCTGGCTTTTACTTTCGGGTTACTTTACAGGATTACTCTAAGGGTACTATAAGGGGTTCCTTTAAAGGGCTCTATAAAGGGTCTAGGGGTTAGGCTGATGAGATGGCCACAATTATGAGCATGAGCATCATGCCTTGCTACTATTTCGGCCATCTGTGATCCATGGTCACCAGTGTCACCATGGTCTTTGTACTATTCATCGTATTTTTAATCGTCGTAGCTGGCTTTGTATACATATATATATATATATATACTCATGCATGCATACATACATGCATGCATAGATGTAATGTATTGGAATGGAATGGAATTTGATCGCATGAGGCAGGCGCTGCTTTTGTCATCTGGGTTGAGCGTGTGTTGTTCAGGCTGCATGTTCATCAGCGCGCGGAAGTCCAAATCTGCTACCCCGATGCTGCCCCTTGGTTAAAGCTAGCTAGGGCCGGGTCGGGCTCAGGGTTCCCAATCCCAAATGACCCCCAAACCCTGTAGGACTCTTATGGTACCCTTTAAAGAAACGAATTGCAAAAAGCCTGATACCCTTCACCCCTAAACCCCTGCACAGTTAGGGTTCCTTTAAGGGTGCCTGTAAGGGTTCCGAAGGATTTCACAATAACCGGGTTTAGGGTTTAAGGTTTCAGGGCTACAGGGGTTGGGGGTTTAGTGTATCTACGCTGTACAAAGAGCTCCCATGCCCCTCGGTTAAAGCAAAAGTTTATTCTTTTGTTCCCCACAGCCTGATTCGTGCAAGTTGCTGAAATGCGGAATTCATGGCAATCCCTATTCGAAGCCCTGAGCCCTAAACTGAGCAGGCTTACTACGTCAGCCATGTCTTTTCGCTGTGTGGTCTGCTGGACTTTGGCATGCATTCCAGCAGCTGCGAAGCTCAATGAAGCACAGGCTTGAGCTACCTTTCCCAAACGGATACTATACGATTTCTCGTGGTTCTGCTGAGCTTCTATATGGCTAGGCACGGCGTAACTACCTCGTATCTTCGCACTTCAGGTCAACGGCTCTGTGATGCGTTCTAGCTTGGTAGGGGATCGATTCAGGCAGCATGCTGACCGCAGCAAGAGGATGCAGGACAACATGGAGAGTTGAGTCCAGGACATTCAGTGAATCAGACATCTACCTTGGTTTCATGTTGCGGCCGAGGCCAACAACGGCGGCCTGCGGATCCTGGCAGACTCCGCGGGCTTTGCCATCTTGCTCTTTATCGCTCTGCTCATCGCGACTTGACTTGGGCAGAGCGCGAGGATGCTTCGTACCTCCACCTACGAAGAGAAGGAAGTACTTGTAGTACAACCTTAGTACTGGGAATGCCTCGTTTCGGCTCCTGGCTGGATTGTGCTTGCTTGTGGTACAACTTCACATAAACAACTTGAGAGCACGGGCGAAGCCTTGAGGATGCTCTGCAGCGCAAGATTTGCGAGGTCTGCACAACTAAGTCTACATTTCCTAGGATCATTGATCGATTTGATGCATGTCCTATACTATTTTGGAGGCTCCTTATTGTGATTATAGTATAATGGGCCCCACAACCCCAGTCTAATTGTTAAGTCCCTTATATTCGATGCCGGAAATCTGGTGGAGCAGGGTGCAGTGCCTGCTTTGCGGCTAGCGTAGCTCTTCCAAGCCATGCCCATCAAGCAGGGTTTGAGGCGCTGATGCATAGTTTCATCCCGCAGTGCTGAAGTTCGGGGGCTTGGGTTTAGGGTTTATGGTTGCAATTGAATTTGAAGCTGTCTCAGGTCCTGCTTGTCTGCAATCTGACGCGATCCAGCTGCATGCAGAAGTCTCCGCAATTCGCCGTATGAGAACCCCTTAGAGCACCCGAAAAGCACACTTCTGGCATCCTGATAATACAGTACCCTTTATAGAACACTTAATAATCGTACCGAGAGGGTTGATATGTGAGGGCTACTGTAGACACCTGATTAAGCAACCCTTGGCCTGAAAACCATCAAAAATAGTAGGATTCATATGGCAGTTTCCGAAACTTAGGGGTACCGTATTTTGTGGTCCTTGTAATAAGGATCCTACTATTTAGGGTACCATATTAGGGTCCCCTATTTTCGGAAACTCCCATATACGGAACCCTGATAAAGGCCCCAGCGTTTCTTAATCAGCTTCCTAGATTAGCCTCGAGCCAGGTGTCTTCCACATCCTGCGAGGTTCATGGGAAAGTGCTGCGCATTAGCAGAAGTCGTCACCGTCGTCATGCTACAATGCTCAATCCCCATCAGCATCTTGTTTCATCATAAACTGAATGCCTGTGATTAAACAAATTAATCAAACTCATCGTAATCAGATTTATCGTCGTTCGCATTTCCGCCATCACTGCACCTGCCATGACCCGCACCATGGTCGCCAGTACCATGCATTGTCGTCGTCACCAGTATCACTGTCGTCATCAACAACAATGATCATGGTCATTCTCTTCATCCTGATGATGACTGTATCACCGTCTCCGTCATGACCATCATCATGACCATCGTGATCGTCAACATCGCCAGGGTCAACATCACCTTCAACAACATTGACAATCACCAGAACAGAGGTGGCTGTCACCCTAGGCCTCTAAACCTGAAAACCTTAAGCCCCATAGCCCGAAGTCATTCATAAACCCTAAACCCTAAACCCCTAAACCCTTAAACCCCTAAACCCCTAAACCCTAAACCCTTAAACCCCTAAACCCTTAAAACCCCTAAACCCTAAACCCTTAGAGCCCTAAAGAGAAGACTGAGGTCCAGCACCGGATCTCAGCTCTGCCCTGCTGCCATCAGCTCGACTGTGATGACTGCGACGAACATGCGACTTGCCTGCAGAACCTTGGCGTTCTTCTGGTTGGCTCTTTAGACTTTAACTTTTTGGGGTTTCTATATGAACTATAATAAGGATGCTAAAAGTTTATCTTTTAGGAGGGGTGCAGGAGTCAGCCAAGGAACCCAGAGCCTCCTGTAGGGATGCTTAGGGTTTAGGATTGCCACAGATTCCGAACTCTTAACTTCAAATCGTAGCTGAGATTTGATACCCAAACCCCTTGATTAAGGAATGTACTTTAAATTACAATAGGATCCCTAACATGCTAAAGTAGATTCCTTTATAAAAGGGTAACATGTGCCTTGCCTGCGACTCGCCATGGGCCAAGTTGGGAGCTGTATCTTGACATGGGGCACACCTAAGCCCTGCATGAATCCCGGCAGGGGGAGAGGCACTTGGAAGAAAAACTGTAAGCTTTAAACCATAAACCCCAAGCGCCAAACCCCGCAAGGAGCACAGGCTATGCGGCAGACATCCTCCTCTTCCACAAGCCGCCCGGCAGATCGCTAGTCAGTGAGTCGACGTCTCTTCAGGGTTCTGCAAGCTTCCGACGTCAGCAAGTGACCGTCATACCACACGTTCACATGAAGGTGTAACCACAACGGTACAAAATCCTGCCAAATACTTAGTCTGTCTGCCGCATACCAGACCCTGCAAAGCTGTCGGGACGCCATCATAAAATGCAGGGTCCGGGGGACTTTGTAAGTAGGTAAGAAGTAGAGCTACAAGTATCCTAAAAGGGATCCTAATTGGGGTTATGAAACCTAAAAAGTCTACAAGATTAACTACTTAATAAGTCCCATACCCCACCTTTATAGAACCCTTAATGGTCCTTTTAAGGATCCCTTTAAGGAGCCCTTTAAGGAACTCTACTTCCTAAGTCCCCCGACCCTCCAAGCAGTTCTGGACGCAAGGCCTCTCGAGGAGCCGTCGGGGCTGCAAAACCCTAAGACTTAAGACCCTTGAATCTCGCCCCAAAACCCTCATGGTGGCCCTAATCGTATAGAGCCTATATAGAAACCTGAAGCCCCCCAAAACCCTGAGATGCAGAATTAGTCAGAGCATAAAGCCTTGAAAATCTAAAGCGCGAACACCCCGAAGCCCTAAGATCTTAAAGTCCTAAAGCCTTAGAATCCCAAAGCCCTAAACCCCCCAACCCTTAAAACTCCTAAACTGAGGATTCCGAACCTGACTACGATCTTGGGTGCTGCGACGCTGGGCTATCAGAGCCGCCAGATTCCTGAAGCGGCACCTACTTAGAAGATCAGGGTTTACAGTAAGGCTTGCTCAAAGGCTCATGGTACTTAGTAAGTAAGGTTATAAGTAGGTTATAACTAGGATAACCCCACTAGGGACTTGTAGCCAGTATTCCAACCTACTTACTCAGCCCCATGATTTTCTAACTAGTTCTTGGGAACTTCGCAAGGCTAGAACCTTAGAACTAGGAGAACGCCACTTAAGTCAAAGGGGAAAAGGAAAGACCCTTAATAAAAACCCCTACCCTATAATGGGCTATAAAAATGGGTATATAATGACTATATTAAGGGTATGTACCTAAAGGTCCTTATTAAGGGTCCCTCCTTTTACCCTTGGAAAGTTGTAAAAGTTGTAGCCTACTTACCAAGTCCCTTGAGCCTTTCAGTACCGCCGGAGCGGGTGTTGGTATACCAGGGTCCTACCAGGGTTCTACGATGGGGCTTTTGGGTTTAGAACAGCCCGGCGGGATTTCACAAGGTGGGATGACGGTAGGTAGGATTGAGGTTCCCTTATGTAAGGGCTCTTATTTGGGATGAAGCCACCTGCCTTCATCGCACCCGTGGAGCCTTTTGACGAAGTTCCCCCCCGCAAACCCCAAAGGCTGAACTCCTAACTCCTGCTTACGGGCTCCGGGGACTTAAGAAGTAGGTTGTAATTGGGGTTATAAGTCCCGCTATATCCTTACAAGACTAAGTCAGTACCCTACTTGGGGTTACAAGCAATTTTCAGCATAGCTTCCCTCAGTTACCAAGTCCCTTGGGCCTCCAAGTAGATCCTAAACCCCGAACCCTTGAAGGAGCCCTTAAAGGTAACCCTATATGTAGTTCCCTTAAACTGAACCCTAAACCCTAAATCCCTAAACCCTACAAGCCCGAAATGCCTAAACTCCCCATAACACCCGTTAAAGGAACCCTATGACAGACCCCTATAGAGCCCTTAAGCTAAACCCTAAACCCCGCGTTTGCTGTCGATCTGAGGTTCGAAGTCTGGGCCCCTAAGATGGGAGTTTCCGAAAATAGGGGGGATCCTAAATAGTAGGATCCTGATTATAAGGACCCCAAAGTAAGGTGCCCCTAATTTTCGGAAACTCCCAAAGGGACCCTTCGGCCTTTCTGAAGGAGTTTTAGGGACCCTTAATCCATTCTCTTTCTATGTATACACTTTATTATTACCGTATGCCAGCCAGCTAAACCGACCTTATGGAGAGCATTATAGGAAAGCCTGTTAAGTTAGGAGTCTAGGGGTCCGAATTTTAAGGGCCCATACTACGGGCCCATGGTTTCAACCGCTCAGTCGAGGGACTAGGACCCAGAGTAAGCCCTTATTCCCTTTTTTAGGGTTCAGGTTCCCTTGTGGGTGGTTGTCAATATTAGGGGCCCTTTTGGGGTCCTTACTTTAATACGGCACCTAATATTTAGGATACCCAACCAGGGACCATAATTTTGACAACCACCCTTATAAGCCCCTTTAAACCTTTACACCAAAAAGCGTGCCCTTTTCATTCCTGGGTTACTCTTGGGTCTTGTCCTCATGTTGAGCAGTATATTGCTTCAAAACTCGGGCCGTGCCCTAATACCCTAAGCCCGGAACCCTCCAAGAGAGTCAGGAAAGAGGTTCGAACAAAGATGAACCTTAAACCCGAAGCCCCTAAACTTTAAAATCCCTAAGCCCTAAACCCCTAAACCCCTGAACCCTAAACCCCGAAGCCCTAAACCTACGAACCCTAAACCCTATAGATCCCTGAAAGGGACGTGTCAAGGAACCCTAAACCTTGAACCCTAAACCCTAAAATCCTAAACCCCCTTATAAGCCCTAAACCTGATTCAATCGTTGAGTCGATGGGAGTTTCCAGAAATCGGGGACCCTAAATATAGGACCCTAAATAGTAGGATCCTTATTACAAGGACCCCAAAATAGGGTACCCCCCCCCCCCAAATTTTCGGAAACTCCCTAAACCCTAAACCCTATAGATCCCTTATAGGAGCCCTTCAAAGGGATCCCTTTAAAGGAACCCTACTTAAAGGATCATGGGACTTAGTAAGTAGGTTATAATTGACGTTATAAGTCCCCTAAGTGGGGTTATCCTAGTTATAACCTACTTATAACCTTACTTACTAAGTCCCATGAGCCTGTAAGTAAACCCTAAACCCTCAAAGGGAACCCTATTCTAGAACCCTATAGTACCCTTAGAAGGAACCCTAGACTTGATTTACTAAGTCCCATGAGCCTTTAAGTAAGGTACCCCCTAATTAGGATGATGCTGCTGGCGGTGGTGACCATGGCGGTGGCCAGGCCGACAGTCTGTTCTCAGGGGGCTACAGGGTATAGGGGATTTAGGGTTCCTTGAGGGGATCTATGGGGTTTTTATAGGGGTTTAGGGTTTCAGGGTTTGGGGATTTAGGGTTTTTTTTAAGGGTTCCTTGAGGGGATCTATGGGGTTTTATAGGGTTTCAGGGTTTAGGGTTCCTTTAAGGGTTCCTTTAGGGGATCTATGGGGTTTTATAGGGTTTAGGGGATTTAGGGTTCCTTTAAGGGTTCCTTGAGGGGATCTATGGGGTTTTTATAGGGGTTTAGGGTTTCAGGGTTTGGGGGTTTAGGGTTCCTTTACGGGCTCCTTTAAGGGATCTATAGGGCTTATAGGGTTTCAGGGTTTTGGGGATTTGGGGTTGTTGGCTTTGAGGGTCTAGGGATTTAGGGTTTAGGGTTTTTTGTTTCAGGTTTTAAGTTTCAGGGTTTAGGGGTTTAAGTTTTATGGTTTGGGGGAATCAGGGCTTTTGGATTTTATGACTTTATGGCTTAGGGCGTTTGTTGTTTTTAGGGTTTAGGCGTTGGGGATTTAGGGCTTCAGGGTTTAGGGGTTTCGGCCTAGAGGAAAAATTGCGAGTAGTGTCCCCTTCAATGGTTCCTTTGAGGGGTTTGGTACTGTAGGAACCTAATTCAGAAACCTTGGGCCTTTGTTAGGGCTCCTTTTTTGAACCTACTATATTGGGGGGGGGGGGGTTATAGGAAGAGGGTTTGTTAATCAGGTTCCTACATTAGAACTGAAACTCGAAACCTTAAACTGTAAACCCTAAGTGCAAACTCCATCTGCGGCGTTTTCGGATTGTGGATGGCCATGGCTTTCCCGAAGTACCAGTGTCAGCATAAATATTTCTACTACGGTTTATACTATTGCAACTGCAAGCCGGGCAGTGCACTGGAAGAGTTGGAGCCCATCCGACTTGCTGTTCAATTAAACGAGAGCTAGACATTTCAGATACTACTATTTGCTTAAGAAACACCCAAAAAATAAAAATAATAATCCCTATATTACCCCCATAAGGAATATATTTTTTGTTTTTTGGGGGTTCTTAAGCAAATAGTAGGATAGGCCCTAAACCCTTGAGGGTTTAGGAGTTTAGGGTTGCACACACCAACACCTCCGAGCCGAAACGCTGAACCCTGCTCCTGAAGAGGCTGACCCGTAGATCCCTGAAAGGAGCCCTTAATCCCATTATAGGTTCCTGAACAGAACTTTAAATCCTTAAGATGGTTCTTTTGGAGGCTGCCGCCGCGAAGCTCAACGCCAGACGCTGCAGATCCTGCCCTGGAACAGAGGAGCAGCGGCTTGGCGAATCAGGGCAGGTTTTGCTACTGATGATAGAAATCCTGCATTGCTCATAATAAGGAATATACCATAATTCCCATAGTTTAGGGTCCTTAAGGTAATGCAGGATTTGTATCGTCAAAAGTATCACCGGGGGGTGTTTTTTGTTTGTTCGGGCCCTGCTGGGCCGCGATGCTTCCCGGGCCGTTTCCTTTGGGTTCCAAGCCTCGCCGATGCCACGTGAGGGGTCCAAAATAAAAGCAAAGAGCAGGACAAATTCTAGGAACCAGTGACACGGGGCCGGAGCGAAAAGAGTACAAAACAAAACAAAAAACTGGTCGCAAAGAGTCAGATGCACCTGATCACGAAGCAATCCACTTCTTCAGCGGCCGCAACTGAGTCACTAGAGCAGTCTCCAAAATCCTGATCGCAACCGAGGATCCACAACTACCGTTGGCTCGCAAGAGAGCTTGGTCAGCTTTGTCGCATCCGAGTTCGCGGAGCAGCAGGCCTTTTCACATCGATGCTGCATTCGCAATGCCTCACAAGTCTGGTATTCCAGGCTCAAGTGCTTCTGTCATGCGTCCTTCAGGAGTAGGAGTGCAGATGTTGCTGGCCAGACTTGGTGGTGTATGGTTGGTCATGCTCCTGCACTAACTACACCACGTTCCTTTCAGCACTCGCCCCATGCTGACTTGCAAGTTCCTCCAACCTGTCAGCCCAGACTCCTACTACTACTCCCAAAAACTAAAACTGTGGGGTGGTGGGCATGTCCATGACCATGGTAATGACCTTCATCGCAAGCATGAACATTATCATCGTCAACACTGACAGGGCATTATTTGTTCAGTCATCCCCAGGATGGTCGCTTTGTTGGCATGTTTTCGGACTCATACGCGAGAGCCCCACCCTAAAGCCTAAACCCCGAAGTTCACTCGTCCCTCCCTGCTGCAGGACTTCGCCAGCCAGGCTGGATGCACTTCCGTTCCAGAGGTTTCCATATCCTGACTTTCGTGTCCATGACTAAGGATCGCCACACTCCTAAGGAATATTTTGGGTACGGCCCCCACTCAGTAATAGTTGAATAGTATTCATAATAGAGATATACTAGGACCTTAATGGTAGCCGTAGTATAAACTCTTACTGTATGGGGGCAGTACCTAAGGAATATTCCTCAAGTAAGAGATGTTGGAGTCTCTGTCGGGTTTTTCCTCTAGAGAGACTGGCCACGGCTCGCTTAAACAAAGAAACGGCATCTGCAAGAGCTGCCATTCGGAGTTGTTCATGGGTTTAGGGCTTTAGGGTTTGGGGTTTGGGGTTCTCTATCATCTCTCCAAGAAACTCGTAGAATTTTTCTTAGTTGGCTATTTGCTTTGTCAGCCTAACTGAGATCAAGCACTTCCACAAGTGTCACCGGAGCGCAATGGTATTTGAACAGGAGTTTGTTGTGTGGTATAGAGCAAGATGAAGAGCTGCAGGTCATGCGACAGCGAGCGCACACCGCGACCACGCTTGCGACAGCGACGCAGTTAGGAGCTGCGTCAGCCTAAGCGGCTAGCAACTTCTAGCATGGGCCCCGGATTTGGGTTTAGGGCATGCTTAGGGTTTTAGGGTTTAGGGTGTAGGGTGTTCAAGCTGCTCCTGCCTGAGTGCAGCCTGCAGCAGTGACGTGGCCGTGTTGCTAATACAGGGGCCTTAATAATTACCTATAATTACTGTTTTGGGGGCTCCTTATTATAACTATAGTATAATATCCCCCAGAACCCTATTCTGATTGTGTGTAGGCCCCTATATTAGGCTTCTGAGACTACGCAGAAAGCAGGGAGTCGAAGGCCTCTATGCGCTCCGCGTTGTACAGTTTCCTCAGTTGTAAAACATGCTGTACAGAGGCATGGCGGCAGACGCCCGGATGCTCTCCGGCACTCCGTGGGAAAGACTCCTCCGAAGACTCTCACTGGTCATGGTTGGGTGATGACTGTGATGAAGGTGATGACGGCTTCGAGACACTGTGCAAGCCTCGTCGCAGGCTTCATCATCGCAACAGCGTCACGGGTCAGCTTCTACTTTGATGATGTCGCGGAAGCGATGCAGCCTAAGATACTTCAAGGGCCTTTATACTTACCTATACCATTTTGGGGATTCCTTTTTATTATCATAGTATACTGGGCCCCAAACACCCCATTCTCATGACTAAGGCCCCTGTATTAAACACCTTCGATGCGACACAGCGACATCCAGATCAGGCTTTTCAAGGCCATGCTCTTCGTCGGCAAGACAAGTGCGAGGCCGACTCTTGCGCCTGAGTGCCAAGGGGGGGCTTTATTACAGGGAACTCCAGAAAGTTGGAATATGGATTAATGGTAGGATCCCCTATAATTTACCTTAAAGGGGTTACGATAATGATATTCCAACTTTCTGGCTTCTACTGTAAAGGGGCTTTAAGGAGGGGTTAAGGTTCGGGCGGATTTTAGGTGCAGCTTGAAGAGATTGTCGGGCCATGGAATCTTTCATGAACTCTGATGGAGTGCTGGGTCGTGGTCTTGTGTTAAGGTGCTGGCCAGCTGCCAAGCAGCGCCCGGCAATCAATATTCTGGGTGGCCGGAACTCGATCTCGGCTCAAGCTTGCTGACTAAACATACAAAAACATGTGGGTGGTTGTCAAAATTAGGGTCCCTTTTTGGGTCCTTATTATAATACGGCACCTAATATTCAGGGTACCCAAAAAGGGGCATCACGGCGCAACCGCAAAACGCTGGACTGAAGGAGCCGCGGTGTTTGGTAGGTAGGCTCTTGGTCGCAAGATTCCTCATACCGCCAGGCAGCGCGGAATCACAGAAACTCCAGAACCCCAAAGTCCGATGCCAGTTCAATTTTAAACAATGTATATTTATATTATATATATATATATATATATATATATATATATATACGCGTAGTTGTCTACGTATTTACTTACATACGCTGCAATACTCAGGAACAGTATCGCCACATCGTCCTATATGCAGTATGACTGCAAACCCTATTAAAATAAGTAAGGACGCTAAATTACAGCCTGAACCCTAAAACACCTTTATTATACAAACCTGATAGAGCCCTTATAGAACCCTTACAGGAACCATTCGCTGAAGCCATGGCTCGTCGCAGAAGACTGGCAGGATTGCTGGCTTCGGCGCTGCTTCTGGCAGCTCGGAGTGGTGCTAAGTTGGGAGGGGGCCGCTTGCGAAGCTTGTAATCCAGCATCTGAAGCCGTAAATCTGAAACCCCAAGACCTTATTCCAATGATATCGGTGGTTGTCAAAACTAGGGTCCCTTTATCGGGGAGCCTTCCAGAAGAGTCGACGAACATATCGGTTCTCTTAAACCACTAAATTCTAACTACGTTAACCCCAAGTAGCCTACCTTTTTTGATGCCTTTTATAAAGAAAACATATTA
Source organism: Symbiodinium sp. CCMP2592 (assembly GCA_905221615.1). Taxonomy (NCBI): domain Eukaryota; class Dinophyceae; order Suessiales; family Symbiodiniaceae; genus Symbiodinium; species Symbiodinium sp. CCMP2592. Next base: position 122,615 of record CAJNDT010000093.1, on the reverse strand, counting down.
AGAAGGCCTAGGGTAGGTTGCTTGGGTTTCTCACAGTCACATATGCCGATACTCAGAACCTAAACTCAGGAACCCCTGAGCTTGAATGGTCCAGTGCAGTCGAAAGCTTCATCATATCTTCGAACATCCTTATCCCGGAGACGTGCATTACCCAAGATACCTCATGACGGATTCCTACTACAATTTAGAGATATTGGAGTTTCTCGGCTGCTTCCCCCAGACAGCGTCGGTGACGACCTTCCTCGTACCGAGAACTACGCCAACACGAAGTCCAGGCTGCGAGGGGGGTATGTCACAACAGTTTGAATGGGGTCTTTGCCTATATTGGCCTATATTACACTACTGTTACAGTAACAAAGGGGCCAGCAGTACAGTTTAAAAAACAAAAGCGGATACGATCACCGATGTTTTAGACCCCCTGTTCATCAGATCAGGAGGCTTAGGTTGGGTACCTAGAGACTCCAATATCCCTTAATTAAGGAATATACCTTAAATCATATTAGGGATCCTACCATAATTTAAGGAATATTCCTTAATTAAGGGATATTGGAGTCTCTGGGTACTGCCCCCCACTCAGTAACAGTTGGATAATATTCATTTTCCAGATAAGAGGGAGTTTCCGAAAATAGGGGACCCTAATACAGTACCCTAAATAGGTGGATCCTTACTATAAGGACCCCAGAATAAGGTACCCTTCGTTTTCGGAAACTCCCATATTAGGACCTGAATCGTAGCCCTATTATATACTGTTGCTGTATAGGGGGGCAGCAGCCGAGGTTTAGGGTTTTGGGCTTCAGGTTTGGGGCACCTGCGAGGGCCCTGCCAACATCAGGCCATGAGCTTGAGAGTATCAAGGGCAAGGGCCGACCTAGGATGCCCAGTAGTACCCTGATTTTCTTTTGGTAGTCCTAGGTTCCTCATAAAGTTACCCAATACCAAAAAGGGCGCCCTTTATTATTCCTGGATTACTGTGCATCCCAGCTACTTAAACTCTATACGATACCGTAAACTCTATATGATACCTAAAAACCTAACCCCTGGAAACCCTAAACCCTAAATAGAGTACCTACTTGTCGAGATGCTAAGCGAGGGGAGGGCTGACCTTCCCGCATCAAACTTTGGCCCCCCGTCTGTCATGGAAAGATTCCGCTTGCAAGTAAGGGTAGTTATGGGATTAGGGAGTTTCTGTAAGACCGGTTCTGCATATGTTTTAATGAAGCTTGCGACCCTCATCGCACACAGCCAGCATTGAACGCATAATTAAGCACCCAACTTTCATGTGAAGTGCCTATCAAGCCATAGCTCACAGAGCGCGACGAGCGTGCACCAACCCTCCACGTTACAATTCCGCTGTCGTGGCTGCGAGGTATTCAGAGATGTGCCCTTGTGGAGACTGTCCCTTGGCGCATCATACCTGTCACGAAGAGGCACTATAGGGGCCTCAATCATTGACCAACACTCTTTTGGGGGATTCCTCATTATTTGTTTAGTATAATCGGCCCCAAAACCCTCTTCTAATTATTAAGGCCCCTGTGCTGTGAGATGCTGGGTGCTGCCAGCTTCTGATAGACACGATGTAGAGCCCCGAAGCCCATGAGCGCAGCGATCCACCTTGCTGTCGCATCCAAGTCAGACTTGGGAGCTCTGTGCAAGGAACATACGGTTGATGATAACACAAAAAGTATACAAATAAATAAATAAATATATATATATATATATATATATCTATATATATATATTGCATTACCTTAATGAGCCTAGACTTGAGAATTATGGTATATTCCTTGTTATGGGTAATGCAGGATTCATATCATCGACAGTAGTGAGCCGTTTGGCAACAGTTCTCAGCTTCAAGAAATCTTAGAAGCGATAACTCTCCCTCAAACCGCAATTGAAGAAATCACTATACAGGCCTTAGTAATCAGAATAGGGTTTTGGGGCCTATTATGCTATAGTTATAAGAAGGAACCCCCAAAATAGTATTGAACCCAAGGACCAGGACCAAAGACATACGTGCCAGGGACGCCAGTTCATGTGGCTATGCAGTTGTGCAAGCCGGAAGTTCGTTTGTATGGCTTCTCTTTATGCCTTGTGTCACCTGCCTTGTCGGCAACATCACTTGGGGTTCTTTCATGCATTCAGTATCACTCTGCAAGAAATCCTTCTTGATAGATGAGGACCCTTCCCATTGGAGTTGTGCATCTTGCATATGAGGCGCAAGAGACTCAGATGGAGCTGCTTCCGAAATCTCACTTAGCAGGATCTCTATGCAGCAGGGGAGTGGGAGAGATTGATGCTTGAGGGTTACGGGTTTAGGGGTGCCGAGTTTGTGTCCAGGTCAGTGTTGTTTTGAGCGCAGGATATAAGATTGGGTCTGTCGGAGTGGTCGACATCACGTGTCCATCTTGAAAGCTTGTGCGGATGGTTTAGAAGGGTTTAGCGGTTTGGGCTCTAGGGTTTACCGATTCGGGTTTAGGAGATTGGGGCTTAAAGTCTAGGATATTGATGTTTACTGTATATGCGAAGAGGAGCCCAGTACCATTTGGGCGTTTTGACAACCTTTGCAAGCATGCAAACAACACTGTCTCTACAGCATGCTGTAGTTTCCGCAGCACACTGTAAACTGTTGTGAGCATTATGAGCATGTACACAGAGAAAGTGCAGCCAAAGGAGCAACGTAGCCCACACGTGTTGTTCTGTTTCGCTCCGTCTCCGAACATCCCTCTCCCTCTCCCTCTCCCTCTCCCACTCCCTGTCCCTCTCCCTCTCCCTCTCCCTCTCCCTCTCCCTCTCTCTCTCTCTCTCTCTCTCTCTCTCTTTGTCTCTCTCTCTCTCTCTCTCTCTCCCTGTCTCTGTCCCTCTCCCTCTCTCTCTCTCTCTCTCTATCTCTCTCTCTCTCTCTCTCTCTCCACTGTGGTTCTGCGTCTCTCCCTTTCTCAAAACCTCAGCCCCTCCCGCCGAACTCTTTACAAGAGAGGCTTGCCCCCCGAGTCGCCAAGACCAAGCACTAGGCCCCTGCTCCGCAGGAGCGCTGCAAAGAGCCATGGGACGGAACGAGGCACAGACCAAGGGCTTTAGGGAGTGTGTTTTGGGTTCAAAGTTTAGGATTTAGGGCTCTAAGGGTTAAGGGTTTAGGCTATTAGGGTTCGGGATGTATGCTTTAACTCTGGGGCAAGCTGCAGCGCGCGTTCACGGTGGACTTTGCGCGCTCTGCAGCAAGCTAAGAGACTTTTACGGCGTGGCCTTGATACGTAGCTCGCGGTAGTAATTTTTGTCACAACAACGTTGGCAGTCACAAGAACAGTACCATTCAGAAGAATAATATCAAGAGCAAAAGCAGTAACAGTTAGCGAGAATATTGATAATCGTCATAATGATAACAATAATAACAATGGAGTACGAGTAATACTAGTAGGAGTGGTAGTGGTAGTAGTAGTAGTAGTCGTCGTCGTCGTCGTAGCAGTAGTCGTCGTAGTAGTAGTAGTAGTAGTAGTAGTAGTAGTAGTAGTACAAGTAGTAGTCGTAGTAGTAGTAGTAGTAGTAGTTGTTGTTGTAGCAGTACCACCGATAGTAGCAACAATAAGAGTAATACTAGTAAGCATACTCATCATATCATAACAGTGGTAATAGCGGCATTACTCGTATGTGATAGTTATTACCATTGCTATTAGTCTTACTGGCAACCTGCAAGCCGTCGAGGTGTACAAATCTGAGATGCTCTTCTTCCATCGCACCGACGAAACCGGGGCTCCTTGGCAAAAGCTGATAGCCGCTGCCGGATCCTAACACTTCGACAGCTTCGCGGACCACTGCAGCTGATATGAGGGCAGTCGAGAGTGGAGTTATACTGGTCAGGGGGCTTAAAACAGGTGAGCCCAGAGCAGAACGGAGGAGAGTATTTCACTGCAGCCAGAACCTAATTAGGTATCGTTTTGGGATAATTTTAAATTTCCCTTGTGGTATTGTTCAAGTTTCTGAAGTCCTAAGTATGCATACTTTGTGGACTGTTGAAATCGAAACCTAGCCAAGGAGAAGCACTACGCCTTGAGCCTTGGCAAGAGACGAGCAAGGGTGCTTAAAAGGAGGAACCCTTGATGAGGACCCCTACCCTATAATGGGCTATATAATGGGTATATAATAGCTATATTAAGGGTATATACCTAGGGGTCCTTATGAAGGGTGCTTTTTCAGGATTCGGATTCTGGCAGGCTACTGGAACTTCGAGCCGGTTGAGGGCTTCGTGGACCTGAGGAGTCAGCACTATAGGGCCACCCATATATATATATATATATAATTATAATTATAATTATATACATATATTCCACAATTAGCTGTAGTATAATGTCCCACACAATCCGATTCTAAGTCTTGAGGCGCCCAAATTTACTTGGAGCAGGATAAAGGACCAAAAACACCGTCTAGCTGGGGCCTGCCATGTGAAGTGGTAAACCCTTTTCGACACAACCACAAGACCCGGCGGCTCAAAAGCAGCTATACTGTATGCAAGCATGGAGGGCCAATCAGAAAAGTAACGCATGGAGGCACTGACCCGATACCAATGAGCATCCCTCTGCGCTCGCAGCAATCGCCCCGAGAGAGCTCTACCTGAGAGCTCTTTCGAATCAGGGGTACCGTGTCAAACGGCCTTTACCTTTGGGGCCTTTGGGGTATAAGAAATGATTTTTAATTTTTGGTTATTATAATCCCTAAGAAACAGCTAAAATTGTAATTTTTGCTAGGGTTCTAAGTTCAGTATAGATTACAACAAGGATCCCCAAATCTGGAGTCTCTACGTTCAGTCCCTAGTTTCTGTTGCTCCTGCCTGAGAGTAAAGACAATAGCCTGACCCGGAACTCCTCTGCCGCACCGCAGCCGAGGCTTCGAATTCCCGCGCTGCCGAAGAAGAAGCCAGATGGTACGTCGCTGCCCGAGATGCCGTAGGCTTTCTTAACCGTAAACAACCTACCGTTTTAAGAACTAATATGTACGGGAACCATAATCATAAGGAGCCCTCAACAGGTAGGTTCTTTAGGGTCCAGGTAGTTTTCACCGTCACGGTCGTAATGATTGTGATTCTGGCATCGCTGGTTATCTCGAAGTCCTCCGGTGTTGAGCCTTCATCTCCATCCCAACACCCCTCGGATTCAGACTACACCCTAAGCCCTTTTAAACCCTAAACCCTAAACCCTCTTAACCCCTAAACCCTAAACCCTCTTATCCCCTAAACCTTAAACCCTCTTAACCCCTAAACCCTAAACCCTAAACCCCTACACCCTAAACCCTATACTCCGCAGTTTGGGCTTAGATGTCAGTTGCAGCTCTGCGCTAAGGAACTACATCCCGGCAACTTGTCTTGACTTTGCAATGCTTACGCTTGCTAATCTTACTTAGAGGATCATGGGACTTAGTAAGTAGGTTATAAGTGGGGTTATAAGTCCCCTAAGTGGGGTTATCCTAATTATAACCTACTTATAACCTTGCTTACTAAGTCCTATGAGCCTTCAAGTACGCTTGCCAATCTTAAAGTTACAAACATCAAAAGCTAGGATGCCCGGAAGTGCCCGTATTCCCCTTTTTGTAGTCCTAGGTTCCCTATACAGTTACCCAATACCAAAAAGGGAGGCCTTTTTATTCCTCGGTTACTGGGCATCCTAGTAAAGTGATAATACTTTTATTACTAATCTTAATGTGATTGCTCAGCCTGCCTGGTCTGTTTCTTAGAGCAGCAGCACTGCTTCTGTCTTGCTCGGGGAGGTTGCAGAGGAGGCGCATGCATTGCTGATACGGGTAGTTCTCTAAATTAGGGTCCCTTGTCAGGTTCCTTTTTGTAAGGGCGCAAGTACCGTACTTGGGATCTGAAAAGGGGCCCTAATTTACTTAACTACCCACATGTGCTACATGGTGAGCAAAGAAGCTCTGAACGAACAGGAACTGCTTACTCTGCCAAGGCTGAAAAGTTCGACGAGAGCCCGCATGTTGCTCACATAGGAGCATCGTTTCTAAGTTGGCATGTTAGTAAAACGACCCCTTCGACAAGAGCTGCAACTAAGAACTAAAGAAAGCCTATTGAGAATACGAGCCGATTGTCAGAGGCATCCTTTAGCGAACCCTTCTTTTAGGGTTCCCTAATGTGATTTCTTTATATAAGTCCTTAAAAAGGTGTATAGGTTGTTTGGGGTTAATTTAATATAGGCACTGTCAGGGTTTTCCATACTCGAAACCTTAAGCGTCCGGGCAATGTTGCGCTCTGTGGTCTCCGTCGGGACCGAGCCTCCTTCGAGACACTGGAAGAGCTTAGGGGTACTTAGAAATAATTTTTATTTTTTGGCTATTATAATCCCTCAGAAACAGCTAAAATTCTATTTTTTGCTAGGAACCTCAGTATGAAGAGCTTAGCAAGGTGCCCTTGGGAGAGACACAATTAAAATGGTTAGAGAACGAGCTACAAAAAGCTCAAAACAAAAAATGTAATGTTATAGAGTTGTAAGAACTTCCAAACACACCGGAGATTTGGACCGCGTACCTGAAGCAGATCCGTGCGGGCGGAAACTCTGTCTCGCCAAAAGCCTTTCGGTAGACACACCTAGACCCTAAATCGTAAACCTAAACCCTAAACCCGAACCCTAAACCCTTTGTAACTCTAAACCCGCTGTAACTCTAAACCCTAAACCCTTTATAACTAGTCTCAATGGTCCTGCGAAGCCCTGCGGACGACCAAGACTCAGCCCTTTGCCTACTACGAGGGTTACGGCCCCTCGCGTGAGGACTCCTTTCTGGGTGAAGACGTTTCATTGCTACGGGGTTTGAGGTTTTCGTTGCTATATTTCAAGGTTTAGGGTTTTCATTGCTGTAGGGTTCAGGGTTTTAGGGTTTTCATTGCTACAGGGTTTAGGGTCTTGGGTTTTCATTGCTTTAGGGTTTAGGATTTAGGGCTTTCATACCTTTTGGGTTTAGGGTTTTCATTGCTATAGGGTTTATGGTACAGGATCTGTGGGTTCAATGTCCGCAGGCGACGTTGGGATTCAAGTGAATGTTGCTGACTGTTTCCTACAGGGCCGTCATGTTCCTGAGGTCACCAAACTTTGCTGTCACAAGTCCCCATACAAGAACTAGAAACCTACACATGTGGCATTTCAGCTAACCTTTTGGGCAGGTGGAAAAAAGGGTTAAAAAAAGACTTACACCCAAAACCCTGAACCCCTAAACCTTGAACCTAGATACTACGGCTTCGACTTGTCGTTTCGGGGGAACTTTGCCCGCACTGGTTCCAAGCTTGCCCGTTCCTTCGTCCGTGATGCTGCCGGGCGCAGCGGTAAGCAGAGGTAAAACTCACGCCTACCAGTTTCAACAGCGTAGATATCCAGAACCCTTATAGATCCCTTGAAGGAACCCTTTAAGGAACCCTTTAAGGAACCCTTTAAGGAACCCTTTAAGGAACCTTCCTTAGTTAAGGGGTATTGGGACCTCTGGGTTTCCAGCAACTTTGTCCAGGAGGCTGAAGACTACGCAGCCCGCAAGGCTCTGCATCAGATCCGACAGGCAGAGCCCTTAGGGGTACTTAGAAATAATTTTTAATTTTCGGTTATATATTAAAATCCCTAAGAAACAGCTAAAACTGTAATTTTTGCAGTATAGGAGCCACTGGAGATCTTGTTCAGGGGTTTTAGGGTTTTTAGGCAATACTCAGTAGCAGTTTAGGGTTTTGGAAGTATGCAGAAGTTCTGTGCTTGGGAGTTTAGGATTTAGGGAGAGGTTGAGTTTTAGGTATTGGGTTGTACGAGCTTAATACTGTGAAGGTTTGGTTCACAGGCCTGAGAAGATTTAGTCGTTTAGAGGCCTACGCGTGTAAGATATTGGGATAGGTGGGTTCTGAACATGGCATATCCCTTGTTAGGGCTCCAAGGTTTTCTATAGTCTCCTTAGGAATTATTTTTTGTCTTTGTTCATATAAAACCCAAGAGAATATTCAACATATTATTGTTGTTATGGTTCCAAGCGGGTATAGTTTTGGGGGCTCCTATAATGGGCATCCTACGACGAAGGATTCTGCTTGTACTTGTGCAGCTGGGGCGGGCTCTCTCTCTCTCTCTCTCTCTCTCTCTCTCTCTCTCATTTTCTCTAGTGTTGCCTAGCTGCAACGGGATATACGTGTGCATCCACAGGTTGGAGCCATGTACCTCAAGCCCACTCGAAAAGAAGCACACGAACTGTCTGAAAAGCCAGGCTTTGCCTATCACACATGGCACAACATCTCGCACGGAAAGCTGAAAGCATTCAAACGTACCGCAACACCAAATCTCTTCTATGCGTCTACATGACTGCCCGCGCTCTTCCGTGTGGTTCTGAGGAGTGGGGATCAGGTCAGGTCGTGTTGTCAACCCGTATAGCAGAACTTGTATTGAACCCTACAGCAACCGTCTTTGAACCCCTACAGTAACCCCTATTGCTGCGCTTATAGGGTTCCTTACTATGGTTCCCGATCAAACAATCCTCAAGGTAGGTTGTTTGGGGTCAAGGTAGGTCTCAATTGGAGAGGTCAGAGCAGGGCAGGACATCCGTAGGATTGCTGTGCTGGAACTCCCCATAGTCACCCAGAGCCTCCGAAACGTCTTAGCTAAGGAATACACCGTAACTTAAAGTAGGATCCGAGTAGTTATGATTTCATGAATATTCCGTAATTAAGGGATACACCGTAAATCATAATTAGTAGGACTCCATAATATCATTTCATGAATATTCCTTGATTAAGGGATTTCGGAAGGTGGTGGTGACAAAACTCCAGTGCCGCAGGCGGATTCCGAGATCACTCGCTGGCTTTCGTGGGCGGCGTCAACGTCGAAGCAGGCCACGGAAGCGCGTGAAGTAGGGTTGGAATTAGGGTATTTAAAGGGGGTATAAGGGATATTTGGGTTTTTAGTGGGGGTATAAGGGATATTTGGGTTTTTAGTGGGAGTATAAGGGATACTAGGTTTTTAGTGGGGGTATAATGCCTCCTCCGAAATGTTGGTCAGTGCATGTGTTGGACGCCGGGTGCTATCATGGGAGACGAGTAACAAAGTACCACTTCATCTATGCAAAGATTCAAGCATCCCTTGATTGGTGGTCCCTTCTGAAGGACACATGGTATGAGTTGTGTACTACTCCTTCGTGTCCGGGAAGTTGGGTCGATTCATGCGAGGACTGGCGGTAACAGGATTGTTGTTCGAAAAAAGAGAGCGTCGATGACTGAGGTTGCCATTCCGATCCGCAAAATGAACACAGAACCACGGCCCGTAAACCCTAAACCCACATTTAAAAACAACTATCATAGACATACATGGGTAGTTATCAAAATTATGGTCCCTCTTTGGGTACCCTATATATTAGGTGCCGTATTATAATAGGGACCCCAAAAAAGGCCATAGTTTCGACAACCACCCGCATGTTGCTTAAAGGGTCATGGGACTTAGTAACTAGGGTTATAAGTAGGTTATAATTAGGATAGCCCCACTTAGGGGACTTATAACCCCTGTTATAACCTACTTATTAAGTCCCATGATCCTCCAAGTGGAGATGTGGAGCCCCTCAGGCGCTCGAGCTGGCATCCAATGAAATCGCCGATGCACGTGACCGGCTCAGGAATTTTCAAAGGGGAAAAGGAGGGACCCTTAATGGGGACCCCTACCCTATAATGGGCTATATAATGGGTATATAATGGCTACATTAAGGGTATATACCGAGGGGTCCTTATTTAGGGTCCCTCCTTTTTACCCTTGGAAATTTAGGGTCCAGGATTTAGGTGGTTAGGGTTCAGGGGTCAAGCATGGAGCACGGAGCGACATGGGAGTTCCAGAAAACTAGGGTAGCTGATCAGGAGGATCCTATTATCTAGAGTTACATTATAGGTCCGCTGTCGTCTGAAGCTACCAAATCATGTGTTCAGATGACTCGAGGCTCTATCCAGCTTTCTGGACGAGTATCATCTGTTATTTCGCGTGGATCTTAGCGAGAGATCCGTAACCGGCGAGAGAATTGAGAATGAGGTCCAACCAACGGCCTCTCGCGAATGCACCTTGGCAAACTTGTGCGTTGCGGACGAGAGTGGCAGAGTAGGTACACTTTTTGGGTGCGATAATTCCTACATGTTTCTGAAGGGGCAGGGGGGAGGGTTTGAGGGTGAGTTGTGGGATCAGCTCCGAGCCCAATCTGCGGCGGGATGAGAACGCCCGATCTGTCAATCCTAAACCCAAAACCGACAGCTTGGCACATGCTCACAACTAGGTTCCTGAGTAGTACACTTTTGCCCTTTTGGGTTTAGGGTCCCCTTGATGAAACTGAATATTGGAAAAAAGGGTACTCTTAATATGAAGGGGTTACTCAGGAACCTAGACAATCGAGACTCATGTCTCAGCCGAAACTACACGGATCTCTGTACAAACCAGCTCAAGTTGACGAAGGCCCCTACGTTAAACCCCTGAGCTAGGCCTTTGGGGCATTTTATATTTTCCCTTTTGGGGCTTCGGAGGATACTTTTTACGCAGATTGGCATGCACAATCTTGGGCAGTGATTTGCAAGCTGGGTCCCACAGATCTTGTTCTCTCGTCGGCACGTGCTCGCTAACAGCTCGCCGGTGGTGGTGTGACAAAAGGACACCAAGAAGACCGCAGACAGCGCCAACATTTTTCAGAGGCTTTAAAGGCCCAACATAGTTATAGAAACCCTTGTATCTTGGACTGACCCTTTGTAGCAACTTTTGCTGTAACCCTTACCTTAGCCCCAAGCAACCTTAGTAGCTGAGTGGATGCACTTTAAACTTCCTGGGATAATCTTACCCACTATAAAACTGAAAGTGTGCACTTGTTGGGGGTTATGAACTCAGCAACTAGGCGACGCACCTTTTTAAGGACTCTTGATACGGAAACCATAATAAGGAACCCCGAAAGGGTAGGTTCTTCAGGGTCCAGGTATACTCAACCCTAAACCCTAAAACCCGAAACCCTAAACCCCTAAACCGCCTAAACCCGACCATCCAGGTGGATGAGCCGAGCGCTGCAGGAGTTTCATGGACGGCCGATCAGGAAGTTTGATGCTTGGCTGCCTCTAAGGGGATCATGGGAGTTAGTACGTAGGTTAAGTTGGGGGTATCAGTCCCATGATATGGGGTTATCCTAATTTTTGCCTACTTATAACTTTACCTACTAAGTCCCATGAGCTTTTAAGTAGGTTATAATTGGGGTTATAAGTCCCATATGGGGTTATCCTACTTATAGCCTACTTAGAACCTCAGTTACTGAGTCCCAAAAGCCACTGAGTTCTCAGGGGTGGGAATATGGAAGCCTGCAGAACGATGCCATTCCTTCGGGTTCCTTATTGTTTCTGTACTGTAATATGGCCCCATACCCGGTTAAACTAGGCCCCTACATTATTTCTGTAGCCAGTGCAAAAGCATCGGCCGGCACCTAAACCCTAAACCCTAACCCAACCTAGTAACCTGACTCAAAAGGCTCAAAGTGAAATGTGGGGTTCAGCGTTTACGGCGCTCATAGCGCATCCCTCAGCTACAACATACTCTCGCAAAGAATTGTGCTTTAGACAGCCTCCAGAATGCCCAGCAAAATTCCAAAGCTCTTGATCAGCAACTTCCACGTGTGATCCCGTCTTTATAGCCATAAAAAAACTGGTACCGGACTATCGGCTACCCCTAAACCCTAACCCCTAAACTCTAAACCCTAAACCCTAAACCGTACCGCATGGCAGCGTGGACCGAAATCAGAACTGAGGAGACGCCTTTCTACATGCGACACTCCAGCAGCAAATGGCAGGGATGATCCTGAATACATATGGGGGCCTGAATAATTACCTCTACTATTTTCGGGGCTTCCTTAGTATAAGTATAGCATAGCGGGCGCCAGAACCCTATTCTAAATTTTAAGGCCGCTATATTGAGACTGGTTCCACGCTTTGCACGGAATGCTTAGGGGAGAGGGGTCATGCTCAAGTCGGCCTGGTTTCTGCAGTGCCAGACTTACCACCATCACGACGAGCATCATAGGAGGCCAAAAGGGGTTTTAGCCTATGGGGGTTTAGTAGGGATTAGGGTTCCCATGATAGGGCTCATATTAAGGAATCCCTACCCCAAGAATCTTAAAACCCCCTTTTGCATGTCTGCTCTCGTCTCTGTGAGGTATATGGTTGGTTGTCAAAATTATGGTCCCTTTTTGGGCACCCTAAATTTTAGGTGCCGTATCATAGTAAGGACCCGAAAAGGGACCCTAATTTTGACAACCACCCGATATGGTTCAGTTGCTTTTCAGCTGTTTTGTTGCTTTGGCGTTCTTGCCTCAGGCAGCATTGCGACTGCAGAGAGTACCAGGTAAGAGGGTTTGCAAGCTTCAGCTTGACCCAGCTCGTTTAAATTATCCACAATCCAATCTGTGAAGATTTTAGTCTGCACGGACTCGGATGCGACATGTGTGTTATTTGTGCGTATCGCTGCTGTGTTCTTATCAATACCTTGTTTCGAAGTACGGCTTCTGCCCAAGTCAGGTCATGATGAATACTCGGGGGCCTACCACGCAGTGCTCACACTGCCTTGGAAGGCGGCGACACATTGTTGGGCCTTGACAGTGGGATGAACCAAAATGCTTACCCTAAACCCCAAGCCATCACCCCCTAAACTCCGGTTTTGCGTACGACTCGGCCAAAAGCCCACCGAACCCGTTAAAGAGCCCAGAAATACCATCAGCCCTTCCACGACCCCCAAATAACTGCCATATTTCGCGAAGCTTCCATTGTAGCTCTGTGGGTGGTTGTCAATATTAGGGTCCCTTTTGGGGTCCTTATTATAGTACGGCCCCTCATATTTAAGGTGCCAAAAAGGGACCATAATTTTGACAACCACCCGTATGGGTCGGTGATACATTAGTCGTAATGTCCGGCTCTGGTCCTTCTCAATCTTGAACCATTTGAGCTCTTCTTATTCTTATCCTAGTTGATACCCCCAAAACCTTATGGTAACTGTCAAGGCCGCTACATTCTTTGCTGGCTCTCTTTCTCTCCTGGGTTCTTGTCAAGAAGTTTAATGTATGTTACCACAAGAGGTATCTATGGTAAAAACAGGGTGTCCTTATTATGGCAACTTGATTCAAACCCTCTCTGTGCCCCTAAACCCTTATAGAATACTGAAAGAAACCATTATGGAACCCTTAAAGGAACCCTGAGAGGAACCCAACTTTGACCGAATTCGGGTAGAAAAAAACGGTCTCTCGGCAGGCCAGCAGCACGAAGCGGAAAGCACCGCTGCGGCTTTGCCCTTCTTAGGGTTTAGTGGAGCTTCAGTTCGGGTTCAAAGCATAAGGTTTGGAGACTAGGATCAGATTCATGGTTTGTAGGGCTTAAGGTTTAGGGTCATGGGTTCAGGCTTTGCGGTTTGGCATTTGGGGCTTAAGCGTTGAAGTTTTGGGGGCATATATGGGGTTCAAGGTGTCTTACAGGGTTGTATGGGGTCTTACGAGAGTTTCTCTCTTGTTTATTCGAGTTTCAGAGCGGTTCAGGGACTGGGAGGATAACGAGGGATTCGTACCTGAGGCTCCATATGTTCAGTTAACGAGCAACAGGGCTTATGTCAGAGTAGACTTATGTCATAGTGCACCCAGTACCTTATTCTACTTGTTGTGTCCCTCGTAGACACGCTTGTTGAACCCTATATCATACACTCCAAGCACTATGAACCGCGCTTCCGAGGAAGTATTTCTTCGAGGGCACCGGGCTAGAGCCTCTTCTGGCCAAGGATGACTCCGGGCTCTTCTTTGGGGACTTTTGTGCCAGTTTGGGATTTAAGGTTTTGGAGTTTCCTCACGGTTTAGGGTCTGAAAAAGTTTAGGATATGGGGGTTCTGAGGGTTCATGTAGAAAGCCTTCACCAGGCATCCTATCGCTGGGCTAACCTAAAATTCTGAAACCCCTAAGCCCTTAAGCGACCCCTTATGCATCCCTTAGAGGCACACCTACGGATCCCTAAAGGAATCCCTAAGCCCTTGAGGGACGCCTGGCCGTCTGCTGCCCCGTTAGAAGGGAGCATCTTGGGACATGAATCATGTTGTCGTCCATTTTATAAATACGCTGTTTTCCGATTTGGAATAGTAAGTTGGAAGCTTACAAAGCCTACACCCTTTGGAAAGACAGTTACTGTTGATGATTTAAATCCTGCATTACCTTAAGGACCCTAAACTATGGGAATTATGGTATATTCCTTATTATGGGTAATGCATGATTTATATCCTAAACCCTAAACCCCCAATCGATCCGATCCCTTAAAGCAGCCCCTTAAAGGTACCCATGTAGATGCCTTTAAGGGAACCCCAGGATTTATATCATCAACCGTAGCTGCCCCCGGATCAGTGCTAAACAGTTGACATCGGAGGTTTAAGACCTGGTCCTCCTGGGGTTTTGGTGCGACTAGGTTTTAGGGTTTCTAGGTTTAGGGTTTGGAGTTTAGGTTTCAGGGTTTAGGGTTTAGGTTTTAGGGTGTAGGGTTTTGAGTGCGTCAGGGTTCTAGGCTTCTGGTGCTTCAGGGCTATGTCCGGAGGTTTGCCTTCTTTACTCTTCTTGCCAAAGAGGACGACTTAAGGTGCCGTTTGGAAGGTTCAACTAGGTGGCAATTTGGGAAACTTTTAAATTCCCTTATGATTCCTATAGAGGTACCTATTCATAAATACTTTTCAGAGCCCCAAAATACTACCCAGTCAACCATGCATCTGGCTTACACTCTGCATTTGCTTTGTTGTTGGCCCTTGCTATCTGGGAATGTACGGTCGACATAGTTCGGGGTACGTGTATCCGCCTCTACCTCAGCAACTCTAGTGCTAAGAGCGTGGCAGGAGAGCGCGGCAGAAGCAGCGTTACTCGACATCGCATCCTGAGGAAGGGTTCCTTTGGTCCTGCTCCAGAGGCAAGGCTAATCGGAATTGTCCCATTGCCCCTTTGCGTGCAAGGCCTTCAACAGATGTTGCATCAAAGGTTGTCAAACACAAGGTTAAGAAGGTCCGTGATCATGGACCTTTGCAGCTCTGGAGGGTTATGTTGTAGCAACCAAACAAAACATTAAGGAGCCCTAAGAAGCAGTGTTGGTAAATGTTCCGACCTCTATGTTTGGCAGGTCGCACTCCTTGTAAGTTGAATTTCAGGGTTTTCGGGTCGTGCAGTTGATACCTCAGTCCTTACACCCCTAAACCCCAAACTCCAAACCCTAAACCATCAACCCTGACCCTCGAGCCGCGAAGGGCCTAAACCCTACGCCCCTCGACATTCCAATCTCACGCTGCGGGGGCAAGGCCCGGCTGCGTCCAAGGCTTGACGGGCGCTATAGTAGCATTCTTATTCTTCTGATGATTATGATTACTATGATTACAACTCCTATTCTCATTGGCCTTTTTATTACTACCACGATTGGAATGGTTATTTCCCTAAAGTAGAAGGGGGTGTCAGAAAATGTGGAACCCTTGGTTCGACTGTTAGACTCGATCCGACAAAGTCGGATCCTTATAAGAATCCCAAAAGTCCACACCGTAAACATCCCTAGACCCTAAACCCTTGTGATAGGAACCCCTAAGTAACAAAGACACCCCGAAAATTAAGATAAAACCTTGTGACAGATCTACAGTCCACTCCTCCGGACCAATGGAAGAGTCCCGAAGCTGGAAACGCCCAGAAAGGTATCCTAACTTTAGGACTTAGGGAGCATACTTGTGACAAACGGACGTCTTCAAGGTTCCATTTTTGGGTACGGTTATAGGATCTGGGCCCAGGTTCAAAATTCTTGGTCCAATCGCGAAAGTGTGTTTCGGCTGCAGATTTTATCCAAAAAGGCGTTTATCCCTGGATATTTTGTTCGGACGGGCTCTACCAAAGCGAAAGGACACCCAGCAGGCTGCTCTCAATCTTTGCCGAAGCTGTACGCTTGAAGCAACAACACTTTCAGTGTTCGGTGTAAGATTCCACGTCCAGGCCTGTGAGGTACAGCACACCTGGACCCTAAAGAACCTAATCACCGTTTTAGAGTTCCTTATTATGGCTTCCCTGTACAAGCTCTCAAAAAAGGGGTAGGTTATTCGGGTTTAGTTAAGGTAAACCCCGCACCTGGCCCTGAACCGAGCGCTCCGATTCTGAAGGCTTCTTTTGGTTAGGGTTCAGGGTTTAGGGTTTAGGTTTCACGGTTTAGGGTTTAGGGTTCAGGGTTCAGGGTTTAGGATTCAGAGTTTAGGGTTGAGGGTTTAGGGTTTAGGATTATACCCAACCCCTGCAGCCTTAACGAAAGCGGGCTTATGATCAGGGCGGCTTCAGCGAATATCAGTGTACCCCTGAAAGCACAGTGTTGACGCTGCCTGCCGGTAACCCTATTCTTCCTAAGCCCTACTATAGATCCCTTATAGACCCCTGTAGGGTACCCTTTAAAGGAGCCCTATTCTAATTATCAAGGCCCCTTAAACCCGTAAATCCTAAACCCTAAACCCCTAAACCCTAAACCCCAAACCCCTAAACCCCTAAACCCCAAACCCCTAAACCCTAAACCCCTATACCCCTAAAACCCCTAAACCCCTAAACCCCTACACCCTATTCTTCCTAGATCCTCAAAAAGCGTAAGGAATCTTAAACCCCAAACCCCTAAACCCCAATCCAAAGAGTACCCTCAGCCTCAAAAAGCTTAAGGAAGAGGAAGGATGGGCCGGCGGACGCTGCGCATGCACTGAGCTTCGGGTTTGGGTCGGTGGTTCCAGGGTTTAGGAATTGTAATCATGAGAAGAATAAGAATGCTACCCAGAGAGCCCAATACTCCTTAATTAAGGAATATACCTTAGAGTATGGTAGGATTCCTAAAATGATTTAAGGAGCATTCCTTAATTAAGGGGTATTGGGCTCTCTGGGTGGGTCTGAGGTTCCAGGGTTTAGGATCTGGGGTTTCGGGTTTCCTTTAAGGGGCCTATTTAGGGTCTAGGGGTTCCCTTAAAGGGTTCCTTTAGGGGGCCTATTTAGGGTCTAGGGGTTCCCTTAAAGGGTTCCTTTAAGGGGCTTATTTAGGGTTTAGGGTCTAGGATTAAGGGTTCAGGGTCTGGGTTTTCCGGGGTGAGGTTCTACTGAAAGGCTCATGGGACTTAGTAAGTCATATTTAGGGTTCCTTTTAAGGGTACTATTAGGTGCCAAAATGGGGTTCCCTTTTCCGGGTTTAGGGTCTATAGTCTCAACTGATGGGTTTCGAAGAGTGCTCAGGATGACAACGACATCAGACTCATGATCATCTCGTGATGCAAGGGTTGGTCCGTTCTTGCGGCGTGCTGTTCGCCATCTAACAAGATGTGCACTTTGCAGACACGGGGACGTTTAGCATTTGCCGTTATTGGGTTCGCTTCAAGACGATCCCATCGTCCAGGCCCTCGCAATTTCCGAGAGCCAGAGGGGCAGCAGCTTGAAGCCACAACACAAACCGCAAACCACTGGTACCCCTAAGCCCTCATTCTCAAACCATTTTGTGCTTTTGAAAGTGGTCTCAGTGTGTGTGTGTGTGTGTGTTGTGGCAGCACAGTTCAGGAGCTCACCAAACCTCTTCGCGATGTCGTCTCCAACGAGAAGGCAATCTGCAAAGCACTAAACCCTGAACCGTCAAGGGTGATACAAAAGCAGTACTAGAAGTAGCAGTAGAGTTGGCAGTGGAGGCGGTAGTGGTGGTGGTGGTGGTGGTGGTGGTGGTGGTGGTGGTGGTGGTGGTGGTGGTGGTGGTGGTGGTGGTGGTGGTGGTGGTGGTGGTGGTGGTGGTGGTGGTGGTGGTGGTGGTGGTGGTGGTGGTGGTGGTGGTGGTGGTGGTGGTCGTGGTCGTGGTCGTGGTCGTGGTCGTGGTCGTGGTCGTGGTCGTGGTCGTCGTAGTCGTAGTCGTAGTCGTAGTAGGAGTAGGAGTAGGAGTAGGAGTAGGAGTAGGAGTAGCAGTAGCAGTAGCAGTAGCAGTAGCAGTAGCAGTAGCAGTAGCAGTAGCAGTAGCAGTAGCAGTAGCAGTAGCAGTAGCAGTAGCAGTGGTGGTGGTAGTAGTAGTAGCAGTAGCAGTAGCAGTAGCAGTAGCAGTAGCAGTAGCAGTAGCAGTAGCAGTAGCAGTAGCAGTAGCAGTAGCAGTAGCAGTGGTGGTGGTAGTAGTAGTAGTAGTAGTAGTAGTAGTCGTCGTCGTCGTAGTAGTAGCAGCAGTATGAAATTCGACTAGATGTGTTTGCTTCTATCTCGGCTCCTGCAGTTTATTGTAATCCAGCTAGCACAGTGCTGACACAAATCCAAAGCCCCCCACTGCAATGTGCTTACCCTTTACTTGTCTCTCATTCGGCAGCAAACCCTCAATTCCTAGACCCAAGAAAAGTCGACAGCGCACGGCTGAACATCTCTACAATCCTGAACCCTACTGTTCATAAAAGCTGTCCACCAAGTTATGCTGGCCTCATAGTATCCTAAACTCTGCAGCCGCTCCCCGCAAACTCCGCAACTTCAGAGGCCCCGACTAAGATCGGGATGGCATGGTATGAACCAGGGCCCTGATATTTTGCGCCAGAAGTAGAAAGACGATGTGGAGCTTAGGAGTCTGATTTAAGGTTGAGGGTTGCGCCTTTGATGATGCATGCACATGCAGGTTCCGGCGAAAATACGGCTGCACCAGCTGATGGAGCATGTCCTGCGCAGGTCTTGCTTTGGGGTTCTACTCATAAGGCCAACGCTGTCTAAGCCCTTTCAAGCTAGGCCCCCTGAGCTTGCGAGTAGGGTCAATTGCTTTTTTAGAGGAGGGGAAGGTTGCTGTTGAGGTTGCACTACGAGCTTTCATGCGTATAACCTGTTAAGCGGAACCCCTGCATCGGATCTTGTTGCGAGGACTGGTCGCGAGCCGAATCGACGGCGTGATTTCGTTCCTTACAGCATGTATTGGATTTGGGCGATCCCCGGTGTGGTCCAGCGCAGCACAGCCAACTTGACAGAGAGCTTAACCCTAAACCATAAGGTAACCGCCAGTCTGTCAACTTCCAGCTTTTGCAGATGCTGAATCTTGAACTTACTGGATGTTCCTGGGTGTACTGTAGTGACACTTAAACCCCAATCCCAACCACAAACCTCTGAGGTTTACACCACAAAGCCTGTCGTGGAGAACGACACCGAATTTCGTCTGCATCTTTCTAAACCCTAAACCCCCCAGAATGAGCCCTACCACAGAGCCCTGAATAATTGCCAATATTATTCCTTCGTGTTCCATATACAGATTACACATGTATGATACAACGCCAAAAACCTTTCTAATTATGAAGGCCCCTGTATTACACCCTAAACCCTAAATCGGGAGGATGGGTTGCGTGTGTCGTACTTGGGCGCGCGGGCGAAATCGGCAAGGTTTACATTCGACTGCTGGAGCGCAGTTTGTAGTTCCGAAGACATCCAGACTCAAGTTCATGGCCAGCCGGGTTTAGACTTTTCACCTTCAATACTAAACCCTGATAACCCTAAACCCGTAAACGCTAAACCCTAAACCCCTGAACCCTAAACCCTAAAAGCCTAACCCCCCCAAATCTTAAGACACCCTCTTAGACTTGTCTTACTCTTCCCTCGGAGGCCCAGAGACTCCAATATCCCCGAATTCAGGAATATACCTTAAATGCCTTAAAGTACAGTAGGATCCCTAATACGGTTTGGGAGTTTCCGAAGAAAGAGGACCCTTGTATAGTACCCTCAATAGTAGGATCCTTTTTATGAGGACCCCAAATAAGGTACCCCGAATTTTCGGAAACTCCCATCTAAGGAACGGAAACTCCCATTTAAGGAAGATTTAATTAAGGGGTAGTGGAGTCTTTGGGGCCTTGAGTGACAAAGTCACGAAACCCCAGAAATTGCCTTTTCTGGGGAGGCCCCTCAGTTCTTCATGGCTTCCGATGCGGCGGTTTAGGGTTTAGGGGTTTAGGGGTTTAGGGTTTAGGGCTTTAGGGGTTTGGGGGTTTAGGGTTTAGGGTTTAGGTGTGGCAACTGTCATGAATCGAAAGAGAGCGCAGGTAGGCGCCGTAACACATCATCCGGACAGGTTTGCACAGGCGTTCTTTCTAAAGCTCCCGAAAGAAAGCTTAGCCGCACAGGGGTTGCCGAGGTTTGCCAAGTAGCGAACATCTTGGCACCGCCTCATCTCCATCATATCTCCAACGACTCCGCCAAATCGCGACTGTAGTGTCATCACTAGGAGTCCGCAGCGAGATTTCTGGCTCGGCTCCAAGATACGGGCATATTGGCAAGACTTTGACACCACCCTAAACCCGCAAACCGCATCATAGGGGCCTTAATAAATACCTACACTTTCTTGGGGATTCCGTGGGCTGCAAAACCCTATTCTAGTTGTTAAGGCCCCTGTATTAAACCTCAAACCGCATCATACTGCTGATGGACAAAATCCTGCATGGCCCTATATACCGAAACTATGGGAATTATGGCACTCTACAATACTACATTTAAGAAAATGCAGGCTTTTGTCCATCCACCGTATTGCCCACCACCAGCCGAGGAGCTTCTCTTCGAGGTGTGGCAGTCCAACACGACAGAGGCTGCGCTCCTGAACCCTTAAGCCCCCCAGAGACTCCAATATCCCTCAATGAAGGAATATTCCTAAAAAATCATATCAGGGATCCCAGTACAGTTTAAGGTATATTCCTTAACTGCGGGATATTGGAGTCTCTGGGCCTAAAATCCTAAAATTCACCCCTAAAAAACCGTAAACCCCTGGACCCTGAACCAAAAACTCTCAACGTGACCTCCCCAAACCGGTTCTCAGCCAATACCCCTTGATTACGGAAAGTACCGAAAATTGCAAGGGGTTTCATATTATGGTTTGAGGTATATTCCTTTATTAAGGGGTACTTTGGCTCCTTGTGCTTAAGAGAGTCCACGAGACCGAATACTAGTTGAACACTCCGCAACCCTTTGATCACTTTCCGGAACACCGAGGCGGAAACCCCCAACATCCACCCTAAACCCTAGAAGCCCTGAAGCCCCAAACAATAAGATCCCATCCCTAACACCTTAAGCCACAGAAAGCTTTAAGTTTAAGCTTCGAGCTCGATATCCCCGGAAGGTGACGCTCACCATGCCATCTCTTGAGCTGGATTCGCCCGGACTCCCTGGTGGATTTTGGGGTTTCGGGTTAAAGGGGTTTTGAATCTAGGGTCTAGGATTTAGGGTGGAGCGTTTAGGGTCCTGCGGTTTGGGGTCGTAAGGTCAGGCTGTTTGAGGTGTCGTGCTCAGGCCGGTACTAGAAGGCGCATTGCCCAACTGCCGCAAGGGTCTGGGGGCCACGATGTTACAGCTCGAGATGCAGCCAGTTCCGTCACAGTTCTTCAAAGCACAGAGGTTATATGAGCAGGTCAGCAAGAAGCTGTACGTAAACACTTCGTCACTACGAATACCTAGTAACAAGATGGAACAAGATGATGGGAGCGTTCTCGGAATAGCAGTATCATGCCGAATTCCATCCTTAAACCCTAGTCCCTGAACCTCAACCCTAGCCCTCAAACATAGTTGACAATCTGCCGACAAGCATAGGGGCCTAGGAATTTAGCAATATTATCCTTGAGGTATCCTATATAATTACAGTTATAATTACAGTAACATATACCCCAAGACCATATTACAAGTGTACAGCTGTAACTAAAGTAAAACATACTGCAACACCTATGCTAAGTATCAAAGCCACTATATCCCTAACTTCCATATAGTTACCCTTGAAGTATCTCTTGAAGGAACCCTTTGAAGGAACCCTGCTCTAACCATCAAGGCCGCTATATATTAGCCCAGGGAGCCTCTCCGGTACAGCATCCGAGTCCCTTCTTGGGTGCGGCCGCGAAAGGAGGTGCGAAGTGCTGTGCGAGCACAATACAGGGGCCTTCATAATTGGAATAGGGTTCCTTTAAAAGGCTCCTTAGAGGGATCTACAGGGGGTTGATAGTAGAGATAGTAGAGTTCTATGGTATAGGGGCTTCAACAATTACCTATACTGTTTTGGGTGGATTCTTATTACAGAAATTTGCCCCAAAACCAGATTCTAATGATTAAGGCCCCTATATTAGGTGTCGGAATACTGAGTAATCATGTCCACTTATCATGCCCAGAATATTTATTAGAGGGCAAGAACTTGTTCTAAACATTTAAGGCCCCTATGTTGCCTGGGGACATTGCAGGTAACAGAAGTTTCTCTGCACTGGTTTAGGGTTTAGGGTTTAGGGGTTTAGGGTTTAGGGGGGTCAGATTGTGCGGCTTGTTCTGATACACAGACTTCTCCAAGAAATCCTCACACCGAAGCACTGTCCATGCACCCTTAATGCAAGCCGACAGGGGAGGATGCTGTGTTTTTGTGGTAGGAGAAGCACTTGCCAAAAGCAAGTTGTGCTCGGCACAACATCTTGCTCTGAAAACCATTGCGATGCGGCATGTCTTTCGAACCTGAAAACTCTAAGCATGTCATGATTCCTCAGTCTGGAGTTTGCACGCAAATGGTATGTGTTCTCCTCTTTGCGCATGCTCTGCTTAGAAAGGTAGTGGACTTGTTGTGTCAAGCCCCAAAGTCCTGCGTGCCAAGCTGCACTGGTTTGTACTCTGCAAAGTCGCAAAGACAGATCCAACTGGAGCAATTCCATATCACATGTCGCCTGTAGAACACCTCAAGCCAAGTTACCAAGCAAGATGAAAACAGTCGCAGCTGTGAATAAATATTGGGGCCTGAATAATTCGAACAGGGTTTTGGGTCGAATTATACTACAATTATAATGTAGAACCCCCAAAATAGTACTGGTAATTCGTAAGGCCCCTATACTAAACCCTTAAAGGAACCCTAGGTAATTCTTTAAAGCCCCTATATTGCGGCGCTGCATCGGCAGGTTGGCAATGACAGGTCGCCAGCTCAGCTATTGCAAGACTCCCCGCGGGCTTCAGAGCCTAAGGGGCCGTGAGACTCAGACATCCCAAAATCTGGAGTGGCCTCCGCAACACCCGAAACCTTCTGGAAGGATGCTTATCACGAATCACGAATATGAATGACGCTTAGCCTATGTGTTAGTGCGGAGAAGAGGCTGGGATTTTCCCCGAGTCCTGCCCCGTGGGCGCAGCATGTGCCTTGCTACTTGAAGGCTCATGGGACTTAGTAAGTAAGGTTATAAGTAGGTTATAATTAGGATAACCCTAATTAGGGGACTTATAACCCCAATTATAACCTACTTACTAAGTCCCATGATCCTCCAAGTACTGCTTCTCTGAATTCAGACTTCGCTCTTCGAGGCGTTTTCGTCATGTGCGGAAGCGGTACTGGGATGCGAAGGACCAGACTGCATGGCCCGCCTAGCTGCTGCACGGAACGTTGCTTGGACCTTGGAATCACTTTTAGAAGCCTGTGCCTCTTGCGACTCGTGCGTTTTTGTGCGATGGTGGTTTGTGAACCGTCACCAATTTGTTGACATCTTGTCGCATATCGGCTGAAAGCATAACTTGGTAGAAGGCAATCGTATAGGAAAGCATCCTCTTGACTAGCCACAGCCATACAAGCAGAAGCATCCACGGTTTGGCCCCTCAAAGTGCCTGGGACAGATATAGGTTAACACCATCAGAGCTTCTACTGCACTAGTACTGAACTAGTTCTAGCTCTAGTGCTGGTACTAGTACTAGTACTTGTACTACTACTACTATGACCACCACCACCACGACCACCACCACCACCACCACCACCACCACCACCACCACCACCCACTACTACTTCTACGACGACTACTATTTTAAACCCAACACGACGCAATATTTGATGGTCGCAGGATGAAGAGCGAAAGGCCTTCACTGCAGCTCAGCAGGCAGGAATCTGTGTATACTTTCCTGATTGAAGGGTCCCTTCGCATAAGGGATCCTCGGGAAGAGATCCCCATGAAGAGTTGTGTTTAGGGTTCAGGGTGTAGGGTTCCTGATTGCTGATTGCAGGTACATCCTAAACCCTAAGCCGATGGGGCGGCTTAGGGAGACATGGCTTTGATGATGTGAGCCACGCAGCGAACAAGCTTTTTTCATCGCGAACGTGAGGGGTCCTTGCCGAGCGAACTAAATCATAAGGTTGGGTCCAATATCGAAGGCTGGTACATGTCGTGTCGTAGCAGTAGTAGCAAGCAGTAATTAGTATAGTATGGTATGGTACAGTATAGTAGCGAATCGTATGAAATAGTATCGAATAGTACCGTATGGCGAATAGTACAGAATAGTGCAATATAGCATGGTAATGTATTTTGAAATATAGTGCAGTCTGGTATGGTAATGCTTCGATTTCATGAACTTTCATCACCGGGCTGGTATCTTGTTCATAGGCTTAGGAAATGAATCAGTATACTTCGCACTTTCCGTGGAGATATTGATCCCCCAAAACTGGGGGTTTAACTTTCGGGCCGCTTCTGAACTCGGCAACTGACTAGGCTCTGCTGAAACCAGAGTTGCTGCAGAGCTCATTCTTCTGAAATAGCAGAACCTGTGTCAGAGGCAGGCAACGAAACATGGGGATGATCATGCACTCGGCTCCGCTCGAGATTCCCGGTCCATTTTTCCATCCGACTAATCATCTCTGGCGAAGATGAAACCCACAAGCCAGTCCCATGCCCTAAACCCTAACCCCTAAACCCTAAACCCTAAACCCGATACGAGCTGGATTTGCAAGCTGCAGGAAGTGGCAGAAGTGGCGCTGAAGGACTGTCTTCTGCTTGGATGTCACAACTTGCACTGGTGGGTTTAGGGTTAGGGTTTGGGGTTTAGGGTGAACTTGTCAAACTGGAGAAGCGACCGAGGCGCAAGTCAACCTGCGATGAATTTTGAGAGCCATCCCAGACCCAAGAAGTTCAGAACCCAGGGTTTGGCGCGATGCGGGCACCGTATATCCAAAGTGGCTTGAGCTGTAAGCAGCAAAATGTTCATGACAGTCGGCCAAGATGGTTCCTTCTATCAGTGTAATAAGAAGATTCGAACGGTGAGAGCCGACCGCAGAGCTACTGCTTCTTGCGAAGGCAAACATAGGATTTGCCTAGCGCGGGAACTGGCTTGAACTCACTCGGCTCAAGCAGGATTGTAAGTCTTCGTCGTCCTGCTGCTAGTCCTCCTCGTCGTCGTAGTAGTAGTAGCAGCAGTAGCAGCAGTAGCAGGAGCAGCAACAGGAGTAAGAGTGGGAGTAGAGTAGGAGTCGTAGTCGTTGTCGTTGCCCCCGTCGTCATAGCAGTCGTCGTCGGCGTAGAAATACTGTGATCAGTAGTAGTAGTAGTAGTAGTAGTAGTAGTAGTAGTAGTAGTAGTAGTAGTAGTAGTAGTAGTACTGGCAGTAGCACTAGCATTAGCAGGAGCACTAGCAGTAGTAGCAGCAGCAGTAGCAGTAGCAGTAGTGGTAGCAGCAGTAGCAGCAGCAGCAGTAGTTGTTGTTGTAGCAGCAGCAGCAGCGACAACGACAGGCAGCAGCAGAAGCAGCAGCATTCATTCATTCACCACGCAGCGAAGTGTCCGGGTTCGCCTAGCGAGCTGACGATAACCCGGTATTCGGGGTATCGGAACCTCTGTTGGGTTCTGGAGGGCAGTGCCAGCTCCATCGACTAAGACTACACTTGCTCAGCGTCAGGCACCAGGAGGTAGTACCTGACGTAGCCACACTATGTATATGTTGTCATCGTGTTCTGTGCTGACTGGCTTTGCGGTGCAGGAGTCATCAGTGATCCACCACTTTTCTGCTCCAAACAGCGGTTGTCCTCGTAGGATAGTTCTGTAATGCCCCATATCAGGAGTGGCCCCGTAGTGAAGCTGTACAGCGACGACCTGGTAGTGAACATAGCGAACTTGCATGGTGTGCAGACCTGTAAAGAGTGGCATACGAACTGTAGTCGAGGCCACAACCAGTGGTCTGGTGTCCCTGCGCATGACTCCCTCGGCATTCGTGAAGCGCTGAAGTTGTATGCAGAGCATGGGAGACGGAGTCAGCAGTGCATAACGGGCTGTAACCTGAGCACTCCACCCATCAATGGCTGCCTGGAGCTCCAAGCTTGGACCTGCCGGTAGCGCAATCGGAATGGGAGCTTGGGTAGGCCCCGTGTCAAGAGTGACAATACCTCCAGGTACGAAGTTTCTGGCCTCCCAGCCACCATTGAACCCACTATGCGAGAACCTGGGTAAGAGGTATTGTAACAACTCAGCTGCATCATGCTGACGATGTACAGAAGGCCAAGCTTGCAGCAGCATAAGCCACGGTACCGAATGGAGCACCTGAATGGGGCAATTAGGTGTGGCAGTGATTGGTGGACACAACATGGTAAGAGCCTGCGGTGGAGGCGAGACGTAGGCATCATGCAGCCTAGCCTGAAGGATTGTCCACAAAAGGGCATAGATGGTAGAGTGTAGGTAGCACAGATTCGATGGATTGTGGAAAATCAATCGAAGGACGGCCTTGAGACTAGGGCGCGCACTCAGTATGGCATCTGATGTTGCCACACTTCCTGGACCAGGGTGTCGTAGTTCGGTCGATCGCGACGGAGCCTGCATCCCAGGGTGTGCCACGATGCTTGTCCGATCCACTGGTTCAGCGTACTCCACATGGCTCCTCCCTCTGGGCGAAGTGACATGCAGATCTGGAATTGGATCCAGTCGGAGGTCACCTCCGTGGTGAGCTTCCGCATGGACTTGAACCTCACCAGGGTCTCTTCCGTAACTGCCTTCCTCATCTGAACCAGTTGAGCCAACAGATCCTCCGCCGGTATTGGCCTCACCGAGTTGTCGACTTCCAGACATTGTTTGGTAGGATTCCATGTGAGATGTTTCCAATGTTTCTGATCGTCGATCCAGTTCAGGTTCTTGGCTTTGGCGAGAGCATCCTCGTCCGCGATCATGTTGGTCAACCTCTGGTGTAGGGTGATGAGCAGCTGCTTGAATAGCATGAGTTTGAGGGAGTAAGTAATCTTCTCGGGTTCTTCCTCTTTCATCTTCCTCCACTTCTCCGCTGCGTCGCAGAGAACTGGTACCATCCCTTCTGGCCCTGATCGTACAAAGAGGTAGAGGACCAGATCCTGACGGATGGCTGAGATGATTTGCTCCTGACGAAGGACCAGCTGAGAGAGTCGATTCATCCTGTACTCCATCCAGTCTGGATCCTGACCTCCCAGTGGCTGCAGGTCCTGAGTCTGTGTCCAGGGATTGGGTGGATGGCTTCCGAAACCATTTGTGTAACCCGTGACCGGGTTTGCACTGGGTGGACTTGGTAGGCCCTGCTTTCCCTTGCCTTTGCCCTTGGTACCCTTGCCCTTGCCCTTGTTCCGGTCCTGTGGTGCCAGACGCTGCCTCTTGGATTGCTCGGTTTGATGCAGCACATCTCTTCTCGGTTCCTGTTCCCGTTTGACCGGACCAGCCTGGGCCCAAAATTGCCTCTCCTGTTCGTCCAGCTCCATGGGATCCGCGCAGAGCGTCATGATGCACTGCTAGAAATGCACAGATATGCAAGACATGACACTGTTTCCAATGACGATCTTTGTTGATGTTTCGCTGATGACAGTAGCGACATGGAACTACAGTATGTCGGCGGAAACCAGTAAGAAGCTTGAGAGTCGCAGGTTGGCAGTCTTTCCACTCTGGATGTTGCATGGTGAGATGATACTTGATGCTGGTAGGAGTAGCTAGCCACTGATAACACAGCGGGCAGTGGTGCTGGAGATACGAGTAGATCTCCGGTTTCTCGAGGAGGTCAGTCCACCTGCGTGCACGTAGTGTTTCGAGAACATGAGATTGCTGATTAAGAGGAACAGCCTCATGGCTCGGCGTAGTGGAGCTGTCCTGCAGGGGAGCATCTAGGACAGGGGGTTCAGGTATAACGGCAGGAGTAAGAGGAGGCATAGCAGCCTGATCGTCTTGCAGGATGTAGGTCCCCTGAGAGGGGTCCTGAGGTGGCAGGATAACCGGGGCAAGGACTGGTAAAGGATCAGATTCATTGGAGCTCGGAGCCAAGGGTGGGGCATCAGCAGGAGGTTGTGTAGCAAGTCTACGGAGTACCTGACACCGATTGCGTTTGATGTGCTTGACAAGGCCGTCCCATTGTCGGAAGGGATGGGCACAATGTCTGCACGTTGGAAGTCCTTCTGTTCCATGTGCATACCTGTCAAAAGGCACCGGGACAGCAGCAGGTGTTTTGAGTCCATGCCACTTAGCCTCGTGAGAAAGGAGGTAAAGACCCGATGACATTCCTGGCATTGGTGTACTGCAGGGTCAGTGATGCCCTCTGTGTCCCCGAGAGGTACCTGCCATTGTCGTTGCACTTGGAGGTGGAGCGTAGCGGCTGTGTCTCGAGCTGATTCCACCTGGGCTTGGGTCACGAAGCTCGTTTGGGTGCTCAGGCTGATCAGGCTACGATGCAAGGCAGCGGCTTCCCTCTGCAGATGCTCCAAGATGGTGGACAGGGTGCATCTGTGCAAGAGGTTCTGTGTGGATTCTTTCTGAAGATGTGCAAAGGATCGGGTGATGGCTCGAACCTGCTTGGTCATCATGTGCTGCATACGCTGGATGTCCTTGGCACCTGGGTTGGATGCCGCTATGCCATAGAGCAGCGTGGGAAGCACTGTGGATTTCCATAGACTGAGACGATGTGTCTGAGCAAGATGCCTGGTGGAGCACAGTACACCACGAAGTCTTTGCCATGCCTGGTTCGCAGCCTGTAGCCGATAGGTGACTGCTTGTTTGGCCTGGGAATGATATGAGATGCGTATGCCTAAGTACGTGTGATGGTCACGCAACGGAATTTCATACACCGTTCCCAGGGGGCTACGGAAGCGGAGTAGGTCTCCCTCGGGTTTGTGTATGAGGTGTCGGCGCAGCCAGCCTCTGATGAAGCTTCCCTTGTGTCTCAGCAGCAATGCTGATTTGACCGAGTTGATGACCATACCATGGGCGGCAAGAGCATCGAGGATCTTACTAAAGCGATACATCATGTCGTCCAGCTCACGAGTGGTCTGCACGGTATCCTTGAGGTGTATATCATCTGCATAAATCGTGGAGCTTTGCTCTAGCCAAGGTGCTGTGAGGAGCGGGTCCTCCTCGGCAAGAAGCTCACGATATATCTGTGCCAGGGCAAGGGTCCAGAGCAACGGAGCCAGTTTACACCCTTGTCTAAGTCCTCTTTGGGCCTCCACCTTGGCAGTGTGCCCAAGGTGGGTAAGGACATAGGAGATCTCAGAGTGCCAGGACATGATTTGGTGTCTTAACTCAGCCGGAACTTCGGACGCAAGTAAAGCCTTGTCCAGCAGGCGCCAGTCCATGAGGTCAAAAGCGCTGGACAGGTCCAGCGATAGTTGTGCACCTGCAAAATGTGGGCAGGGTTTCGGCTGTTGAGCGTGACGATCGACAACCGTGGGTGTTGAGATCGAGCAGCGATCCTGGACATATTTGCAGTGTGCAGCAACTCGATGTATGGCTTGGGCAGCATTGCGACCTGGCAAATATGCAAATTGTGCCTGATCCGCAAGGAACCTCTCTGCATAGGGGCGCAATTTCGCCTGTAGTATGGAAGCATATGCGCGGCCGCTGGATTCAGTTAACCCTATTGGTCTGAGATTCTTGGGTGATAGTGGTCGCGGAATCTTGGGAACAAGAGTCAACCATGCATTTCGCCATAGCTCTGGTATTTGAGGCCATTGCCGGCACCATTGGCACAGGAGAGGCGCGACAAGGTCCGAGGTCAGCCTCCATAGAGAGTTTGTGGCTAGATGCGGAGGTGTAGCTTTGTGGGGTGACAATTGCGAAAGTGCCAGGGTCATTTCTGCCTCCGTGACTTCGATGTGAATGGGCGTCCGCTGGGGGCCCTGGATGCTGGTATCCTCATCTGCAGCATATAATTTGCGATAGTTCGTTTCCAGCTGTTTAAGCTGGGTCTTGGGGTCTTGCAGATGTCCACCAGAATCTCGCAATTGGACCTTCGGCTTGGAGGATTTGGGAGCTAGGGTGCGTATGCCAGCATAAAGCTTGCGGGAGTCACCCGAACAGGCAGCAGCCTGTAGTTCCTGGAGCCTGCCATGGAACCAGTGCTTCTTGGCTTCTTTCCCGGCACGACGAAAGGCCTTGTGTGCCGTCTTGAAGTGATGATAGCACCTGGAGACATAAAGCGGATTGTGCTGATCTTGAGCTTTGGCAGTCTTCCAGGCTCGGTAGGCCTGCCACATGGAGCGAATACCATCCTGCATAGGCGGTGTTTGCCATAGTGCCAGCCGGTGCTGACCTGCGGGCGGCGGGAAAAATTGGGATGCACAGTGGATCAGAGTGGCATGCAGTTGCCCAAGGTCATTGACCCCAGGCAGGGATGCCTGAACAGCAGAACGCAGACTTTGAACCCGCGGATCCCAGGTAGAGCGGCAAACCTGAATCAGGCCCCAATGGTCCCATGCTCGTTGTGGTGCCACCGGTTTGTTAAGAGTGTGGAAGCGCTGAAGCGGGACGCTGGCCTTCAGTGGTAGGTGATATCCACCAAGTCTCCATGCAGCCAGTCCCAGGCGGAAAGGTCTCGCCTGCCGGGCACGATCATCCGCTTGGCTGGAACGCATGATGATATGGTCAATGAGGCTAGCACCTTTGTTGTGATGGTACGTGGGGCCAGCCGCCTTGCACCATGAGTTGAGGTGTAGGAGGGAGAAGTCCTCAACAAGATGCTGCAACCGTGCCTGATCAGGCGGATGTGTGCCCGTGCTGGTGCCTGAACAGATCCTGGTGCCAGCTGCAGCACACGGCTTGATCTGAGTATTAAAATCTCCAAGCATGATCACCGTGTTGCGGGCAGGTAGAGCCGCCAGGATCTTACCAATGCACTCCCAGACAGCTAAGCGAATGGTTTTGGAGGATGGCAGGGCGAGTGGATGAGAGTTGTGCGGCTTTTGGTAGATGTGCAGCAGGTCAACTGCCCATTGGTCGTGGAGTATCCTCAGGTGTTGCACCCTGCCCGGTTGTGGGTCGGCGTAAACAATTCTGCAGTTACGGGTAGTCTGCTTGTTGAGGAGAATCAGGAGCCCAGCAGATTTGTTGTCTGTGGTCGGGGAGGTGTACACATCCCACGTAGCAGTGGGGAATTGTGGCGCCACCTTGTCCGTCCAATGAGTTTCTTGAACACACACGATCTGGGGTCGTTCGGCAGGTGGCATATTTTCAAGTGTTAACAAGAATTCCTGCCACAGGGCCTGGGACAGTCCTCCAGCATTCCAGGAAAGGAACAGCAAGCGTCCCTGGGAGACTTTCAGAGCGGCCTGCTGCATACGTCGCTCGGCCTGGGGGGCGGGTCGATGGCCCCGATAGCCTTTGCAAAGCTGTTGCAGGGTACAGACGCGACCTCGATAAATCGTATGCTGGGCCTGGTCCTGTGCAGCACGACGTAAGGCACGTTTGTAGGATCGCTTCCTGGCAAATGTGTACTCATTGGGATTGACGGTAGCCTGACTGAGGGGTCCTGAGCGACTCGCTACTGTAGTGTGCAGGGGGTGTGCAGAAGGCACTCCCCAGATCGACCTTGGGAGGGCTAACAGAGTCGAGAGGAACAGGATAGGACGAGGGCATAGCCTAGGGTACGTCGTCGTGCCAGGGGTCTGACTGGATCGATTCGTAGTCGACGGAGGGCAATACCTGTCAGCGGTGTGGATAGGTCGAGTGGCAGATGTTGGTATTTGTACTCCAGGGAGAGGCCTCCTAGAACGAGGAAGACCAGGAGAGGTAAGATGTGGAAGTGCTGGAGCCCAGATGGCAACAAGACGAACAGGGAGACCCTGTTTGTAGAGGAAGAAGTACCGGGGCTTTGGCTGCGGTGGAGTATATCCTGGCAGCAGCTTGTCCATGTTATGTGGCATGCCACAGGGGCCTGCAGTCGGGTCGCTCGAACCAACCCACGATGAACAGATGACTAAGAACGAGGAGGAGGTCAGGCTAGGGGAACAGGCGGTGCCTAGAATGACCTCTGGGTTAGAGTGTATAGTGTGGTATGGTGGGGGGTCTCGCA
The DNA here is from genome assembly GCA_905221615.1 of Symbiodinium sp. CCMP2592. Taxonomy (NCBI): domain Eukaryota; class Dinophyceae; order Suessiales; family Symbiodiniaceae; genus Symbiodinium; species Symbiodinium sp. CCMP2592. Next base: position 90,584 of record CAJNDT010000093.1, on the reverse strand, counting down.
AGACTGCCCTCACAGCAGAGTGTAGTTCATTGGGCTCCTGCCACGGCTTCCCGTCCCTCACCACAAAGGTGAGTTTCGGTCTCGTGAGCGGGTGGCAGCCGCTCACAACCCTCGCTCCTACCGACTGTTCAGAGGCTAGATGGACAACCAGCTGGTGTCTGAAAGATGACAGGTTGTCAGCCGTACGAAAAGGTCGGTCTCCGGAATTGGGACCGGAGTGGCTCAGAGCTGGTATGTTGAGAATATGAGAGGGGCACCTTAGAGTGCTAGTTGTCCATGTTGTCAAAAATGCTGGCATCGACTTCGAAGTGCGGTGCAGCAGACTGTCTACGCAGCTAATCCATAGTGTGCAGGTCCAGTGCCGGGGGGGAGACTTTGTGTTGCAACTGCACGGCAGAATCAGGCTCGCGGGATCTGATTTTGTTAGCCTGCGAGGTGCTAGTTTGTTGCATACGGGTGGCATAGGGGGTACATCTACGGTACTCAAGCCGACACCACTCACAGCATGGGTCCGCCAGACGATAGGCCAGCCACGTGCCCGGGATATCCTGCACAGATTGGACAGGTAGGAGTCCCGAAGTGATGCCTGCTCGACCCGCTGGCCTGCGCCCAGTGGCGAAGACAGACCTGGAGGCAAGCTAGGGGAACCGCTAGATGGAGCTATCATCCGCCTGGGAGTGACAGTCTCAAGACCTGAGAGCCCGTCGGGTTGCAAACCAGCTCCTGGTGGTGGAGGTGGGCATCGAACTGAAGCAGGACCAGCAGCAGATGGTCTGGTGTGTCGAAGGCACACCAGACAATGTTCAGGTCGGTCAGTCAGGAAAGCGTCCGGCCACCCCTGCCAGGTGTGATGTCTTGAGCGAACATCACGTGTGCAGTGAGCATGCAACAAAGTAGGACCTGTTGCCAGTGCAGCTGGCATACCTCGAGGCACAGCACATCGATAATCAGCACGGTGTGAGGAGGCACCGTAGGTCCATGTGAGCCCGACCGGCATTGTGGTGGATGTGCACACGGGGCGTTCAAGGCCTGGATAGGCACATGGGAAAGAGCTCAGGTGCCTTTCAAAGTCCCAGTAGACTAACGAAGGGACCTGCAAGGATCCGGGCTTGCCGTCGAGCATCCGACATGTCGGCAGATACGAGCCTGATAGCCACAGATGTTGCAGGCAGTGGCTGGTGGAGGGAGCAACAAAGGTCTGTGAGCAGGGAACCCACCGAGGTGGCTGCCCGAACCTAGGTGCAGAGGTCTGCAACTCCGAGCGCTCAGTAAATCGATCCCCGCCTGTGTCATCTTGGTCTGGCAGAGCCGCCGGTGGGCTAGACCTTAGAAGAGCGAAGACAAAGAGCATGGCAGGTCGAAGTGAAGGGGGCATGTGTTGCCTCTTGCAAGACTGGCCAAGCTGATGCAGACGTGGACATGATGAGCAGTAAGCTGGATCCTTGTATGCAGCACTGGATGAGGCAGCTGAGTCCGTGTGAAGTCCAGCGGCTCTATTGGCCTGGAAGATTTCCTCCATCTTCCTGGCCATCCTTCTGCGGACACGATCTTGGAGCTTGGCGGCCTTGATCGTCCCAGTGCCGCGGCCTTTGGCTGCAGCTGAGGAGGTCGAAAGTGGTTGGTCAGCCGGATTGTCCGTGACATCAAACCAAATCGATCGTCTCGGCTTGGGCCTTGTCTGCATCTTCCGTGGTTTCGGAGAGGAAGCGTCAGGTCGAGCCCGTTTGGGTCCTCGTTGAGGTAGATCTGACGGGACGGCCGAGGTAGCAGCCGAAACGGTGGTCGGAGCAGTCGTAGTCTCCGAGCTATTTGCCGTGGCCGACTTAAGCACCAGATTGCCCGACTGTATGGTGAGCTTCGCTTGTGCTGGCGTTCGGTCCTTCTCCAGTTCAGAAGGGATGTGGGACAAGCGACCGCGTGCTTTAGGCGTCGGCTTGAGTCGGCCTTTGTTGTCAATCACCGGGTCAGACCTCAGGCTGGAGCTGGGCAGAGGCCTGGAGGAGGCAGACGGTTCCGTGAGGTCCATAGTCTGTAACAGAGCACTGCTTCTTCGCTTGAACTGAGTGAGGCGTGGGTTGGCCTCACGTGCTGGAGTCCATTTGGCCTGCACAGCAGTTCCGTCAGGCAGCATGTTCTCGGAGCGCACTGAGAGCCAGAGGGCCACCAGCTCCACCGATTCAGCACTTTGTATAACCTGATCAGTGCGCTTGCCATGCTTCTTGCTCCCCGAGGGAGCATACACCACCTCCCACTTGGCAGCCCAAAAGAGACCGTCTCCACATAGTGGTATCCATCTCATGTAGTTCTCCACCTTGTGTTGCAGGCTGTCTCGATGCAAATACACCCCTGGACAGCCTGCCAGGAACCTGTCCCCCTTCGACTCATCGGTGCTCGGTAGAAGCTGTCCATGGTAAATGATGGAGTATAGTGCCTCCATCTTGCATCCGTGCCAGCCACGTAGCCAACCATCCTGACACAGCAGCTCGCAGTGCGATGGTCCCAGCGGTGTCCACGGGATACGCCACCAACCATCAGGTTGCGGGGCTGGGTCACCAAGTAAGGTGGCAAGGGATGTGCCATCTGGGCCTTGCCGTGTCCTGAAGAAGCTCTGCAGAAATCTTTCCACGTCCAGAGTACAGGCAGGAGCACTGGGCGGTTGTGGTAGCTGTGACCTGGCTTTGGCTCCCCAGAGTAGTACCCGGTCTGGGGAGGCAGGTAAAGCATGATCGGCCAGGTTCCACTCAGAAGGGCCACCAGAGGATTGAGGATCAAAGTCCGGAGCGGGCTTCCTCTCTGTAGTTGGTGCCCCTTTGGCTGCGGTAGAAGCTGACGACTGGGCCTCAGAGCTCGTAGTTCTCTGCTGAGCATCAGTGGTGGGATGCATTCTCACCCGCTTGGGAGGAGGTGGACTAGGAGTGCGAGGCTGTGGTATCCCAGACCGGCCTCGCCTGGGCTTGGTGGGCCCAATCTCCTCTTCCCTCGGAAGGACCAGGGCAGGCCGTGGTTTTCGCCAAGTCACCTGCTTTGTCCCCGGGTGGTAGTAGAAGTGCCGATCGCTAGCTGGGTCAACGTGTTTTTCCCAGGGTGCCTCAAGCGAAGCATCTTCCAGCGGGGGATGGATATAGTGGCCAGCTGGACTCCGTTTGGGTGCCGCCGGGGGCACCATGGTCTCCAGGGCCTGGTAGCCGAGAAGGTAGCGTGCGCTGAAGATGGTTAATGGTGGGGGTGCACATCTCCACCTCAGACTCGGCTCCATTCCATCACACATGGAAGCTTGTGTGGCTTCCGACCCCAGGCGGGGAACAAGGTGCTCCCTGTCGATCGTAAAAATACGTCGTTGTTCATCTCGAGGGCCTTGTATCATCCGCACATTCCGCGTGGTGTTGCGATCGCACTCCAAGGTAGGGAGCACAATCGCTCGGCGGCCGACAAGGTGCCGTCTGTGGCCGTCGATCACCTCTACTTCGGTCCCCACTGTAAGCGGGACAAGTGCTGCCTGCCAGTGTGGCCAGCTATGCTCAGAGGCTGGCTCCATGATCCCTCGAGAGGCACAGGTAGGGCACTTTAACACAGGGTAGTCCATCGACTTAAGAAGTTGAGGAGAAGGTACCTGCGAGTAGTCTGCAAGAAGTCTCCCAGCCCTAAGGGATACAAGACGGGCAGAAGTAGTGGCAGGTTGCTGGGGCACCACATACTCTTCCAGGGTCTTCAATGAGGCTTGGTATGAGGAAAGCTGTAGGCACACGCGGTGACCACATGGTGGGGCTGCAAGGTGCATACAAGAGTGCTGCAGAGTCTCATGTTGGCTGATCACGGGATGCAGCAGCAAGTCTGAGATCCAAACCCGGTGGTGGGCAAGAGGAACACCGGAGTGGGCGTCTCGAGAGACCTGATACCTGTGGCGAGCATCGCTAGGCAGGGGTGCGCCGAGTGCAGATGAGGGGCGCCGCTGACCTGGAGCCTTCGCGAGGTCGTCGAAGTCTGCCATGAGGACGGCCTGGGCAGTACAGTCAGCATGGGGGATAGTCCAATGTAGCAGTGGCAGTTGGCTCCGAAGAGGTGTCAGTACTGGCACACTGATAAAGACAGCACGGCTTTTGTGAGTCCGACCCGAGAGGCTGCTGGGCACAAAACGACAAGTCTTCATACAGGAAGAGACGGCAGAGAACTGACAGCTGTCACTTGCACCTGTGGTGCTAGCTCTGCAGAAAGGTCGTGCCTGACCACCATAAGGCATGGTGTCTTGTGGCTCAGCTCGGTGGCCTAACCGTGAGCGTGAAAGTCCAGCCCGCCACTTTGGTCGTGATGGTGGCAGGCTGCTGCTGCACGTGTCCAGCTGGTATGCCCGAAACTCCCATCGCTGCATTGACACTCGGTGCTGGAGGTGCGGTCGTAGGAGGCAGCAAGGTCGTAGTAGGCGATGGGAACGTGGGAACAGCCCCCGTTGCAGGAGTGATAGGCCCTGTGCTTGGTGGAGCACCTGCTGGTAAGCCCCCTGGAGCCATGGCAGCATAGGCCTGCACCGGTGTTGTCGGAAGAGACGTGCAGGATGCCGGATTCGGCGGGGGCGGCCCCGCGGGCTTGCTTGTGACACATCCAACGCTGCCTCTTGGCCTGTTGACCGGCACTGGGGGAGGTGGCCCTGCTGGAGCACTTGTGGTAGCAACTGGTGGGGCGGTGGCCTCCTCGCCTGAGCTCGGTGGGCTCGGTGGGCTATCAGATGAAGAGGACTCCGGAGCCGCTGTTGCTTTGGCTTTTGGCCTTCCAGATCGCGACCTCGACGGGTTGCCTCGCCGTACTTCCTTGGGTGACATCCTGGGCTGGTCGGGCTATGCGACTGCAAGGCTTGAGCACAGAAGGCGGCGCTCGGAAAAAGCTGCCCTTGAGTGCACCTAGCAGCTTGCCACAAGAGTAAAAGAGACTTCGGATGCTGAGTGCTGGGCCAATCACACGGGCTGGATGCTGTCCAATTGGGACACTGTGGCACAAAATTTGAGCCCTGTTGCCAAGGTAGGGCAGATGGAGTCAAACAGGCAAGAAGCACAGCCATCATGCAGCCTACAGCCATGTTGAGGTTGAGGCACTCAGACCTTCTAGTGCACCCGTTACTGTTAAGGGTGGAAGGGTCCCGCTGTTTCGAAGATCTCAACATCTCTACTCTGTGGAGCCAAGGAGCTTAGAAGCAGCAGCAGTAGCAGTAGCAGTAGCAGTAGCAGTAGCAGTAGCAGGAGCAGGAGCAGGAGCAGGAGCAGGAGCAGGAGCAGGAGCAGGAGCAGGAGCAGGAGCAGGAGCAGGAGCAGCAGTAGCAGGAGCAGCAGTCCAGGAGCAGCAGTCCAGGAGCAGCAGTCCAGGAGCAGCAGTCCAGGAGCAGCAGGAGCAGGAGCAGCAGGAGCAGCAGGAGCAGGAGCAGCAGGAGCAGGAGCAGGAGCAGGAGCAGGAGCAGGAGCAGGAGCAGGAGCAGGAGCAGGAGCAGGAGCAGGAGCAGTAGCAACAGCAGCACGAGCAGGAGCAGGAGCAGTAGCAGTAGCAGTAGCAGTAGTAGTAGCAGCAGCAGGGCCAATAGTGGTAGTAGTCGTAGTAGTAGTAGTAGTAGTAGTAGTAGTAGTAGCAGTAGCAGTAGCAGTAGCAGTAGCAGTAGCAGTAGCAGTAGCAGTAGCAGTAGCAGTAGCAGTAACAATAGTAGTAGTAGTAGTAGTAGTAGTAGTAGTAGTAGTAGTAGTAGTAGTAGTAGTAGTAGTAGTAGTAGAGTAGTGCTTTCTATTTTGCTGCACACTATGATCGAGTTCTCTGCACTGCAGTACACATTTGTTCTTGTTTTTTGCGCTGCACTCGAGTACACGGATCATGTTGGTCTGCTCCAGTCAATTGTCGTACACCAATGACTATTAGAGTACTTTAGTCCTTGCTACACGATATTCAGTCCTGAAGAGAGCAAGGGTCAGTGGAAGGACTATTCAGACCCTTTGCCTTCGACCCAGTTGTTGAGTCTTTTGAGGACTTGCTCTCAATGCCGCTGCCCGTTTTCGAGGCACTGCATGCTTCGGTCTTGGGTGCTCAAAGTGTGGAGGTTTTGATAACTTGACGCTATATTCTAAGCGCGGTACAAACTGCAACTTCGCCGTGAATTTCTTGCAATCATAGACCCTAAACCCAGACTTTTGGAGGTTAGATTAAGACGGGCGACACCGCAGCACAATCTGCCAGAGTCCGTTCGTTTGATCATTGGATAGAGCCTGAGACAGCAACGCAACTGCAATGTAGGGGCCTTAATACTTGGAATAGGGTTTGGGTGCTCCTTTGTTTTCTAGTTTTAATGAGGAACCCCCACAAAAGTGTCGGTACTTATTTATTTCCACCCCTAGATCACACGTGGCTTGGAGTCTCCCGCCAAGGTCTCCAAGAACCGGCCTCCACTCCCGAGGGCTGTACGACCAAACCCGAAACTCATAGAGTCCATTTCTGCTACTCTGCAAAACCGGGTTGATTCACTTATGCTGCCCTTACGAGAAACTCGATAGTACCCTAAACCCTAAACTTACAGCACCCAAGCCCCAAACTCCGAAATCTCCGAGGGTTCATCAAGGATCGTGCGCTTCTAGCACTCTTAAAAGAACCAGAGAGCCCAATACCCCTCAATGAAGGCATAATTATAAGGAGGTTGAAAAGTTTATGGTTTGCAGCATAGTGAACCCCAGAAAGTCGGAACATGGTTTGGGGCTGATTCATGCTGGGATTCCCCATGCTTTACTTTAAGGGCATGAGGATACTGATGTTCCAACTTTCTGGCTTCTGCCTGAAGGTATATTCCTGAATAACCCTCTGCCTGAAGGTATCTTCCTTAATAACCCTAAACCGTTAAACCCGAAACCCCTAAACCGTTAGAACCCCAAACCCTAAGCCCTCGTAGAACCCTTATAGATCCCCTTAAAGGAACCCTTCTAGATCCCTTATAGGATCCCTTATAGATTCCTTGTAGTATCCCCTAGATTCCTTAAGGGTTCTCTGGGCCTCGATCTCCTCCAGCCTCAACTCTTGGGTTCTGAGGCACCAAACCTTCATGCTGTTGGGGCGGTTCCAGAAAGGAACCATTAGGAAATACAAAGTACATGTTTTTTTCTCCCTGGTTACTTCAAAGCCCAGAAATCAAGGAGCAGGAAAGGCGACTCGAGGAAAGGCGCAGGAAGCGCGAGGACCGCCACTGCTGTGCTTCGGGCAGGTTTTTTCGGATTCCTATAAGGCTACTATGGAGCCGAGGGGTTTGGGGTTTAGGGCTTTGGGGCTTAAGGTTTAAGGGTTCATATCAAGAAGCTGGATAAACAGTAGAGACGAGCCGAGCCGTGATCCATAAATCCGTCTCTGCTGCAAGATGATAGTTGGGGTCACCACGAGAGCGTCCAGCTTCTCGTGCACAGTTTTCTGCACGATGCTGTGAGGAAAGGATCCGAAGCTACAGCTTGAGCTTGTCCCGAAAGTAACATGGACGTGTGCGTGTGTGAGTGTCACCTGCATTGTGCCGCTCTGTTGAGAAATACGACGAAGACCGTTCGGATGTGTACATGTTGTAATAGTGATTATCATGAACTCTGTTGGCATGGACCTCGGAACTTGGACGCTTCCAGGAGCATCAAGCCTGATGCATCTGCTTATACTGGCATGTACAAGACTCCCTCGACATGACAAGTAACACAGAGAACAAGGTGTCCATTGCAAGAAGATGAAAGAACAGAGGAGCACAGACTTACGTAACCTCGCACACAGCACAGAACAATCCCTGGCTCCATGCAAGGCCCGATGGGCAATTGTCCATCTAGGAGCTTTGAATCTGTAGTCATGACAGCATTCAGAACGGAACCATGGGAAAGAGGATGGACTCCACTGAAGCCCCTGAATTCCAGGAGCGGATGCGCAAGCTCCCGGAGGCCGTGTGGTGATGCTGTGAGTTGTGAGAGTCGTGCATGACGACCTTATGCATGAACAACAGAAATGACAAATAATTGTATGGTGAAGCATTGAAACAAGTAGCAGTTGCAGCTGCAGCAGAGGACGAGGACGGGAGCAATGCAGCAGCAGCAACGGTACTAGGTTCAGTCGTGATCGGTTGCCTTGATTTTCTGATACTCAAAATTGCATGTACTGCTGCGGCTACTAGTTCAACAACTGATAAGAGCGGATATAATAGCACCCAACACTTCATGGTTCTAGCAGATTGCATGAAAACCTACTGCCCACACGACATTGCGCTTGTGCAACACTGCAATGCCCATCATGTTCTGCATATATGACCTCGCAGCAGCATTGCTTGTTGTCCTGCAGCGCCGCAGAATCCGAAGAAAGTCAGATTCATGCAAACTGCCGTTTATCTTGGCGCTGCTATGAACTCCGCAACGGCAGTGATGGACCCAAGCAGCAGCAGCAGCAGCTGCAGTGACTATGGCAATGCTAGTATGATGAGCATCCGGAGATTGAGCGGGACACTGCAAGGCCTAAGTTCCCCGAGAGTCACATACCCCTTAAACCAGTAGCATACTGTAAATTACAAGGGTCTTCATGTCAGATTTTAAGCAATTTTTCTTGATAAAGGGTGTTGGGCTCCAGGTTCTGTGGTTGAAGAAGTGTAGCGCGTTCGAGGTCGTTGCTTTCTCTTAGGGGTAACTGGGGTAACCTTTGGTTCTAATAATCTCGTTGCTAAAATTCTAGTGTTTGCTAGGGGTCCAAGTTCAGTCTAGTTCTCCTTGGTCAAGCTACAGCGAAAGCCCTAGCTTCGACCCTTTTCCTTGGATACTGCCCCCACTCAGAAACAGTTTTGATAGTCTTGATATAATAAGGCCCTTACCCAGACCCCCGGGAGGATCTAGAAAGTAGATCCCCAAAATTTGGGGCCCTATACTACTAAGGGTACCTTTTCTGGAACCCCCATTAAGGGATCCACTTTTTGGATCCTTGCGGGGGTCTGGGTAATAAAGGCCTGATTATAGACTGTTGCTGTATGGTGGTAGTACACTTGACCCTTTACCCCAAGAGTGCCAGCCAGAGTTTCGTCTTCTGAGCCTGTCGAGGCCTCTGCGAGCCCTCAAGAAGAAGGCACTGCAAGTGAAAGCGAGGAGTTTTAGGCGACTTTCAAGGAATACGAAAAGGAATCTACAAGGCATCAATAAGGGTCAAGTGTCTCGGGAAGGATCTTCACGAAGCTGTGTATCGCAGTATAGCCGTTCGGGGGTACTGAGGGCTAAGTCTAAGGCACCTGGCTGCGTTTCGGCTTGACGTTTTGTGGAAGAAGATTACCCCTATAGAACTGAATGTTTAAGCTTTTGTGCCATGGGGGCTTATGAATTCGTCAGCTAGACGATTGTGTCGTTCCTGACTTATGGCATGGATAGTCCCAGACGTGTTAGTAGTCGTTGCCGTGCACTGCAATGCAGGCATCCTAAGCATGACGAACTGGGTATGGGATGCTACGCAAACCTGGTTTTACAAGGCGGAAGAACTCTGACTGGAGGGTCACGGGACTTAGGAAGTAGGCAACAAGTAGAGTTTTACGTACCCTAAACGGGATCTTAATTGGGGTTATGATACTTATACGTCTACAAAATAACTACTTGGAGCTGACCCTCCAAGTAAACCTTTGTCAGCGTGGCAGTTTATGAAGATCAACTCTTATCGGTCTTATCGGTCACAAGGAGGATACTATGCGGGCCTTAATAATCAGAATAGGGTTTTGGGGTAAAACTTACTATAACTCGAATGCTCCAGGACAGTATTGGTTATTATTCAGGCCTCTATAGTACCTGCCTCATGAAGCCCGAACAGAGTAGCCTGAAGAGCAAGACTTCATTAAGACTAGGACTACGTAGGCGTTTGTAGTGAGAGGATGGTTCTATACCAGAATTCTGTGAAGGACCCCTAAGAAATAGTACTACCAAGTGCAGCAACTTCGGCTTCTTCGAGAGACAAGCAAGCCCGTTGCAAAAGGGAGGCTGGCAACAGAAAGAGAAGGACCGCGGTAAACGAAGGAACAACCACCAGCGCAGCAGACGACATTCCGGTCAATATGGCCAAACTTTCGGGAACAACCTGTGCCTCCAAGCTCCGCGCCAAGACTATCCAGCCATTTAATGATGTGGTTGCTTCGCGGGCAAAGGCGCTTAGCGACTTGGCCTTATCAGTGCCTTCGAAGCCCAGCAGCGCTCCGAGATGGAAGAGATTGCACAATTCACAGGAGGCCAAAAGGGGTTTTAGCCTATGGGGGTTTAGTAGGGATTAGGGTTCCCATAATAGGGTTCATATTCAGGAATCCCTACCCCAAGAATCTTAAACCCCCCATTTGGCCTCCCATCAACAACAAGAGGGCCGCACAACCCTACGTTATAAAGTTTCTCACTATTGGTGTGCCTGTCTTCCTTTTCGTGTAGGAAAAGTTGGGTACCCTTGGCCTCAAGGGGCTACTGGGGAACCTAGCAGAAAACCCCTTGACAACCTGAAAAAAGCTCTCAAGTACCACATAAAAAAGATAAGAATGCCTCGAAAACTCTGCTCTGTCTCTCTGTCTCTCTTTCTCTCTCTCTCTCTCTCTCTCTCTCTCTCTCTCTCTCTCTCTCTCTCTCTTTTCTCTCTCTCTCTCTCTCTCTCTCTCTCTCTCTCTCTCTCTCTCTCTCTCTCTCTCTCTCTCTCTCTCTCTCTCTCTCTCTCTCTCTCTCTCTCTCTCTCTCTGGGTGACTCAACAACCCATAATACCGCTTATAGTGACAACGCGGTTAAAAAGCAACTGAAGAAGAACGGTGTTCTAATCATTTACGGCCTTGTATCCCTAAGACCTTAAACCCCACATCCCTAAACCCTAAACCCCTAGGTGACTTTTAAAGGAATCCCTAAAGAGGCCGTATAGAATTCACTGAAAGGAGCCCTCAAACCTAAGCACTAAACCCTAAACCCCCAAACCCCTGAAACCCTGAACCCCTAAACCCTATAAGCCCTATAGATCCCTTAAAGGAACCCTTAAAGGAACCCCCTAAACCCCTAAAACAAGCCGAGAAGGCCACCCACTGCCATCCTCGGCGCGGAGATCCGATGAGCGCAGAGCTCAGAGGATTCGGGTCTTTAGAGGTTTTGGGGCTTGGGGTTTAGGGTTTAGGGTTTAGGGTTTAGGGTTTAGGGTTTAGGGTTTAGGGTTTAGGGGGTTCCTTTAAGAGTTCCTTTGATAACTTTGATAATGGGATCTTTAGGGTGTATAGGGTTGAAGGTTTAGGGTCTATTTCTCCGCCCTTAATAATTTTAGGATTTAGGGTTTAGGGTTAGAGGTTCAGGGTCCGTTTGGGGGTTTTGGGGTTTAGGGTTCCTTTACGGGATCTATAGGGTCTATTGGGGTTGGTTAAAAGGAACCTAGGGTTTAAGGGTCTTGAGAGGTTTTGGGGTTTAGGGTTCCTTTAAGGGGTCTATAGGGTGTATAGGGTTCAGGGTGTTGAGTCTCATACAGGGGCCTTAAAAATTGGAACAGGGCGTTGGGGCCCATTATACTATTAATTATTTTAAGGAACCCCCAAAATAGTATAGGTAATTATAAGGCCCCTATATTATGGGGTTTTGGGTTCAGAGGTTTAGGGGCTTAGGGTTTCGGAGAGTCGAGAAGCCGTGGGGCCTTTTGGGTTTTGAAGGCAAGAAAGCCTGATTACCTGGACACTAACTCACCTACCTTTTCAGGGCCCTCTAATATGATTTCTTCACACAAGTCCCTAAAAAGGTAGGTTCTTTAGGGTCCAGGTAATGTTAAAAGGGTTCCTTTCAGGCTTACTGTAAAAGGGTTCCTTTATGGGCTACGCGGGTGCAAACGGGATTTAGGGCTTGGTATGGGGGTTTAGCGGCTTAGGGCAAAGAAAGGCTTCAAGGATTCCTTGGTTCCATCAAAAGGGCTCATTCAAGGGATACAATAAGGGTACTATAGGGTTTAGCGGTCTAAGTTTTGCGGTTCAGGGTTTCAGGGTCAAAGGTTCTAGCAGCATGTTGCAGGATTCTTATGAGGATTCTGTACAGTCTTTTAGGTGAAGACCGTCTATAAGCTGGAAGCTAGGTTTTTGGAGTGGAGTTTAGCTGCGTCGGAGGTTTAGAGTTAAGAGTTGGGTTTCGGGGGTTTGGGGTTCAAAATTGGAGGTGTTTGCATTTTCAGCTCTGGGGTTTAGCGCTTAGGGCTTGGTGTTGTTGGGCTATTTGGTGGAGCGCGTACTCCGAATTCCCCTGTTATCAAGCCCTGAACCCTGAACCTTAAAGAGAAACAGCATTCCGAATTCCCTTGTTATCCGTTTGTCACTGTACCATCATATGGGTGGTTGTCGAAATTATGGTCCCTTCTTGGGTACCCCAAATATTAGGTGCCGTATGAAAGTAAGGACCCACAAAGGGACCCCAATTTTGACAACTACCCATATCGCCTCAAAGCCCTCCAGGGTCCAAAGCCCCAAATCAGACATTGTGATCAGTACTCACGGACTCCAATATTCCCTAATATACCTTAAATTATAGTAGGGTCCGTAATATGATTTAAGGTATATTCCTTAATTAAGGGATATTGGAGTCTCTGGGTAGAGACCTGCGCGGTCGGCACGTCCGTTCATGCAACATAGATGTTCCGAGACATGGGTACTTGCTTCGCATACGTATCCCAACGCTCAACCCGAAACCCCATTAATTCAGTCAGAGGCTAGGCGCCGCTGTCCGACTTCCAGTGGAAGCAGACAGCGTTTGACGAAGGACGACTCACGGGGATTTGATTTGGGTGCAAGAGTTAGGGTCTAGTTCCGGACATTCGAGTATGTTCAGAGCGGCCTTTGCGTGTGTTTTTTGGAACAGCCGACCGCTGACAGCTGACACCAACAAGACATTGACCCAAGAGTATGTCCTTCTCGCTCCTATAAATCAAAACCCTCTCTTACCCTTTTCAAAACCCAGCTTTGCAGACAAATAGGGCCGCCCAACCCCAAACTGCAGGCGCTTCACTAATTGGAACCGGATTAAAGGGAACCCTGTGGCCTAGTAGTGGTAATTGCTTAGGCCCTTACATAAGATGACAGCATGTGCTTTGACGACTCCAGACATCTGCAGTGGCTTGCCAAATTTCGCAGGAGTAGGTTGCTGCGGTCTTTTCGGCAGCCAGCAGCCGGCAGCTGCGCTGGAGTTTGCGTGGCTTCCTGCGATGTTCCACAAAAGTCGTTTGAGCGACATTGGGCACACAGATTTCGCTGCGTTGCTGGACATCTCACACATGCCTTCCCAGCTGTGCCCCGAAAACACGAATCATCCTGCTGAATGCAGCATGTTTTCCAACACCTAGCCACACAAGCTCTGCATTCTTCTCCGTAGAGCTCCCCCCCCACCGATGACAGGTTCAGAGTGATGGCATTCTAAGCCTGAGCTGCCGGCGCGAGACATGGCCAATTCTGGCAAGCTGAAGTTTGCAAGTCGAGTTCCAGGGCAGGGCATTGCAGCAAAGAGTTCAGCAGTTCATGCCTGTGGCGAGAGTAGATCGAAAGCTTGAATCCCAGAGCGTCACACGGCGTGTGCGAAGTTCCTTCCTTGAAGCTTCGGACAAGGGGGAGGATGAATGAGTTTTCAAAAGAGTCGCATGATGACTCACAGCTCTTGGCATCCCCATCCTTGTTGCGCTGGCCACCCCTTGCACGCTACGTGCCGTGGGTGGCTTGTGAGTGCAGCCAGGGAGATTAAGCCCATTAACTCCTGAACACTCACGCGATTGGCCCAGCAATCGCCTAGAATCCATGGGCAAGCGCAGCTAGGCGTTCCTTGTTCGCGACAGATCTTGTGCAGTAGACTCTGTGCATGGCAGTCGCAACTGGCCGATGGGCTTGGCAAGCAGTCTGGCGACTTGCTAGTGTTCTTGCAGATTCGGCATTGAAGCGACTTGGCTTATCAGGCATCAGAGAGTGTGACATGTGTGGAAGCAGAAGCGGATGCTGGAGCATGCTTGGTCGTGGACATCCAGGGCCTCCGGGCCACAGGCACAACGAGCCATCAAGCGGAATGCGGAACTTCCGCGGAGCAAGTTCAGTACATCTTTAGCCGCCCACAGAACCCAGCTCCGGTCTGGCCTGTGATGGGGGATTTCGGGGGATGCATGGACTTGGGCCCCACCGGTGGGGATGTGTAGCCACAAGTTACTTATGAGTATCTATGTTAAGCATGCTGAGTCCTTTGGATCCCCCGAAGCGGAACATGGAAGAAGGGCAAGAGGTTGCAGGGGGTTCCCTGCAACCACAAAAGCATTGGGGTAGTATTAGATTGGCGTGGAGGTTTTCGCCCGTTTTAGCCATCGACTCCGGTCGACAATTGCCGGTGAAAATTGGTTCAAGTTGCCCCAAGCAGTTGCTAGTGCATGTGAGGTTGCCAGCTGCTAGCGGCAGGCCCATGTTTGGATGTATTTGTGTTGCCTGCTGCGCGCCTTCTTAACAGTGGAACGTAGTACGTAGTCAACACCGTTTAGAAACCACTGCGGCCAGGCCCGACAGTGGTTTTGCAAAAATAAAGCAATTGCAATCAACTCAGCTCCTCCGGGAGTCGGAAATGAATCATCAGGCCTGCTGCGAGGCTGTGCTTATGCAGGTTTGGTGCCCTGAAGTCTGGATGGTCTGGCCGATGCGAAAGAAGAGTCTTTGCTCTACCTCGTGATCTGGAAGTGCATGAACCCAACCCATCAGCATTGTAAAGTTTGTTGCTCACTTCAGCGATGCATCGTACTGTAGTTCTTCGACAGGACATGCTTTACAGTGTTGGTAGAAGAGGGAGCAGTTTCAGCAGTCGCTTGGGAGTGTTCTGCCGGCTCGAAACATGTTGGCTCAAGCCAAGTGGTGCACGGCGTGTGTGAAGTTCCTTCAATGAAGGTTCTAACAACGGGGAGGATGAACGAGCACTCGAGAAAGTCACATGATGACTCACAGCTCTTGGCCTCCCAATCCTTGTTACGCTGGCCTCAGACCCGTTGCCAAGCGCGCCACGCGTGCTTTGTGACTTGCGAGAGTGTGTTGACATCTGGACATCTGAAGACCACAGGTGCATGGCAGAGCTATTGACATTCCTTACAGTGTCCATGATTTCACAGACGTTGTGCATGGCAACAGGAATTCATCGCTGTGCTTGAGAAACCGCCCTGCATTTTGTCGTCGTGTCGTGGTCTTTTGGATTCGGCAGGGAACAGGGCAGGCAGAGCGGGCTTTTCGGAGGCATGAGTAATGTGCGACGTCGAGCCGTGTGTTGGTCGTTGCATGTCAAGTGCCGCTTGCAACCATCTCAAACCTCTGAGGACCACACAGCGGCAGCAGCACATGCTAGAGCATGCTTGGTCGTAGATGTTCACAGGCCCCCGGGCCACAAGAACAAGGAGCCACGAACACAGGGCAGGTGGTGGCAGCAAGCGCTTGTTGACATGTCTGGAAGCTCCACTCCTCCTGTTGACATGTCTGGGTTCTCCACTCCTCCGGGAGTCAGCGCATGGCATTGATGTGCACACTGGCATCAGCACAGTTTTCGGAAGTTGCGCGGGGCCGGAGATTTCCTGACTACGCACGCAGTTTTTTTCCCAGACAGGTCCTGCCGGGCGAAGTCTTCATTCTGCCAACCAGGCGGGCAAGCATGAGCTACTGTTTGGGCTTTCGGTTCTGATATGTAGGGGTAAACATGATTACCAATACTATTTGGGTGGGCTCCTTATTGAAACTACAGTATAAGATCTCCACAAAATCCTATTCTAATTACTCATGCCCCTAGGTTAGGGACACATTGTGCGCTTCACGCTCTTTCACCGAAGAGAGCAACGGAATGACCCGTTCAATCTGTGGCCCCACTTGCAGATGCACTCTTATCGTAAAGACCATCTCGTAAGCCCAAACCTGATTCGAAACTTTAGCGGTTTTTAATGAAAGTTAGACTCACAGCTAGACCCACAGAGGAATCTGAATTCTTGTAAGACGCAGACCCTAAATCCCTAAACCCTGAGCCCTAACCCCCAAATCCTGCACCCCTGATCTCCTAAACCCTGAACCGTTGAGACCAGGGCGTGGAATCTTCTCCTTGCGAACTCTGGGAGCACTTTCATATCTGGGACCGCCGCTTTCTGTGGGGAAAGGAAAGGTTTAGGGCTGAGGGAGCTTAATTCGCAACTAGTGGTTGAGAGGCTTGAATGAAATTACCTATATCATTCCTTAGGGTTCCTTCTCATGTTCATAGTCTACTGAACTGTCAAGCCCGTTTCGAATTATTAAAGGCCCCCTATGTTGGCCATCGAGGTTCTCGGCCTTCCGAAACTTTTGTAGTCGTTTCCAGATCTTCGCGTGACTCGGGGTTGGCCCCGAAATGAACGCGGCAGGTAGGGCCAGGAATGCTTTGGCAGCTCTATCTAAACCCAGAACATCCCAAATCCCTGAGACTCCTTATGAGCATCTTGACACATCCAACAGAAGAGCGCTTGCTCGAGAGAGGGTTTTGAAACCATTCTGCAATCCTGTGCGGATTTGGAAGGCCGGCGTGGGAACTATCGGAGAATTCACAGTGCCAGGACAGCGCGTTTGGCATGTTGCAGTGCACCCCACAAGCCTGTAACTTGCACTGCACTTCTCACGCTCCACAGTAGGTAGGCTTGTCGAGTTCAGGATGCAGTTTGCTCGATGGATCTGAAAGACTTGTGACAATGCTGTGCAGGAGTGGTGAATCTCCATTGGGCTTGGCACGCAGCCAAGCAGTGTTATTGCGATGCGGATTCAGCATTGAGGTGCCAGGCATCGCACTTCAGGGTTGGTGTTGGCACGTTTCCTTTGTTCCCGTGATGGTCTTCCGAGGTCTATGTGGAAGCAGAAGCGGATGCTGGAGCATGCTTGGTCGTGGACATCCAGGGGCCTCCGGGCCACAAGCACAACGCGCCATCGAGAGGAATGCGGAACTTCCGCGGAGCAAGTTCAGTACATCTTTAGCCGCCCACAGAACCCAGCTCCGGTCTGGCCTGTGATGGGGGATTTCGGGGGATGCGTGGACTTGGGCCCCACCGGTGGGGATGTGTAGCCACAAGTTACTTTATGAGTATCTATGTTAGGCATGCTGAGTCCTTGGGATCCCCCGAAGCGGAACATGGAAGAAGGGCAAGAGGTTGCAGGGGGTTCCCTGCAACCACAAAAGCATTCGGGTAGTGTTAGATTGGCCTGGAGGTTCTAGCCCGTTTTAGCCATCGACTCCGGTCGACACTTGGATCAAGTTGCCGCATACAGTTGCTAGTGCATGTGAGATTGCCACCTGCTAAAGGCAGGCCCATGATTGGACATGCTGCGTGCCTTCTTAACAGTGCAACGAAGTCAACACCGTTTTTGGAAACCACTGTGGCCAGGCCCGACAGTGGTTTTGCAAACATAAAGCAATTGCAATCAACTCAGCTCCTCCGGGAGTCGGAAATGAATCATCGGGCCTGCTGCGAGGCTGTGCCTATGCAAGGTTTTGGTGCCCGGAAGTCTGAACGGCCTGACAAAAGCGAAAGAGAAATCCATTGTGCAGTTCGTTGCTTACCTCAGCAATGCATCGTACTGTAGTACTTCGACAGGACATGAATGGCAATGCTGGTAGGAGAGGGAACGTTGCAGTTTGAGCAGTCGGGAGCGTTCTGCCGGCTCGAAACATGTTGGCTCAAGCCAAGTGGCGCACGGCGTGTGTGAAGTTCCTTCAATGAAGGTTCTGACAAGGGGGAGGATGAACGAGCACTCGAGAATGTCACATGATGACTCACAGCTCTTGGCCTCCCCATCCTTGTTACGCTGGCCTCAGACCCCTTGCCAAGTGCGCCACGCGTGCTTTGTGACTTGCGAGAGTGTGTTGACATCTGAAGACCACAGGTGCATGGCCGCGCTATTGACATTCCTTACAGTGTCCATGATTTCACAGACGTTGTGCATGGCAACAGGAATTCATCGCTGTGCAAGAGAAACCGCCCTGCATTTTGTCGTCGTGTCGTGGTCTTTTGGATTCGGCAGGCAACAGGGCAGGCAGAGGGGGCTTTTGGGAGGCATGAGAAATGTGCGACGTCGAGCCGTGTGTTGGTCGTTGCATGTCAAGTGCTGCTTGCAACCATCTCAAACCTCTGAGGACCACACAGCGGCAGCAGCACATGCTAGAGCATGCTTGGTCGTAGATGTTCACAGGCCCCTGGGCCACAAGAACAAGGAGCCACGAACACAGGGCAGGTGGTGGCAGCAAGCGCTTGTTGACATGTCTGGAAGCTCCACTCCTCCTGTTGACATGTCTGGATTCTCCACTCCTCCGGTAGTCAGCACATGGCATTGATGTGCATACTGGCATCGGCACGGTTTTCGGCAGTTGTGCAGGGCCGGAGGTTTCCTGACTATGCACGCAGTTTTTTCCCAGACAGGTCCTGCCGGGCGAAGTCTTTACTCTGCCAACCAGGCGGGCAAGCATGAGCTACTGTTTGGGCTTTCGGTTCTCATATGTAGGGGTAAACATGATTACCAATACTATATGGGTGGACTCCTGATTCCTCATTGACTTTGTAGACTACAAAATCCTCCAAAACCGTACTCTGATTCCAAGGCCCCTACATTAGGGACATATCTTTTCATCATATTGTGGCTTAGGGTTCCTTATCGTGTTTATATCCTCATGAGCCCAGAAGCCCGATTCGAATTATGAAAGGCTCCCTATGTTGGCCATCGGGGTTCTCGGCCTTCTGAAACTTTGTTACTTTTCCAGAGCTTCGCGTGGCTCGGGGTTGGCCCCGAAATTTACGGCATGTATAGCCAGGGATGCTTTAATTCTGTTTTATGAACATCTTGACACATCCAAAAGAAGAGCGCTTGCTTGGGAGAGGGTTTTGAGGCTGTTCTGCATTCCCGTGTGGTTTTGGAAGGCCGGCGTGGGAGCTGTCAGACAATGCGCAGTGCCTAGGCAGCACGTTTGGCATGTTGCAGTGCACCCACAAACCTGTAACTTGCACTGGCATGCGTGCCTTGACTTGCCTTCGGTGGGCACTCCGCAGTAGGTAGGCTGGTCGAGTTTAGGATGCAGTTTGCTCGATGGATCTGAAAGACTTGTGACGATGCTGTGCAGGGGTGGTGAATCTCCATTGGGCTTGGCACGCAGCCAAGCACTGCCATTGCGATGCGGATGCAGCATTGAAGTGCTAGGGTTCAGCAGGCATGCAGCGTATGCGAGACATCGCACTACGGGGTTGGTGTTGGCGCGACAGCTGCCGTTTTGTTGCCGTGATGGTCTTCCGAGGTCTATGTGGAAGCAGAAGCGGATGCTGGAGCATGCTTGGTCGTGGACATCCAGGGGCCTCCGGGCCACAAGCACAACGAGCCATCAAGAAGATGCGGAACTTCCGCAGAACAAGTTCAGTACATCTTTAGCCGCCCACAGAACCCAGCTCCGGTCTGGCCTGTGATGGGGGATTTCGGGGGATGCATGGACTTGGGCCCCACCGGTGGGGATGTGTAGCCACAAGTTACTTTATGAGTATCTATGTTAGGCATGCTGAGTCCTTGGGATCCCCCGAAGCGGAACATGGAAGAAGGGCAGGAGGTTGCAGTGCGTTCCCTGCAACCACAAAAGCATTCGGGTAGTGTTAGATTGGCCTGGAGGTTCTAGCCCGTTTTAGCCATCGACTCCGGTCGACAAGTGGTTCAAGTTACGGTATACAGTTGCTAGTGCATACGAGATTGCCACCTGCTAAAGGCAGGCCCATGTTTGGATGTATTTGTGTTGCCTGCTGCGTGCCTTCTTAACAGTGCAGCGTAGTCAACACCGTTTTTTGAAACCACTGTGGCCAGGCCCGACAGTGGTTTTGCAAACATAAAGCAATTGCAATCGACTCAGCTCCTCCGGGAGTCGGAAATGAATCATCAGGCCTGCTGCGAGGCTGTGCCTATGCAAGGTTTTGGTGCCCTGAAGTCTGGATGGTCTGGCCGATGCGAAAGAAGAGTCTTCGCCCTACCTCGTGATCTGAAAGTGCATGAACCCATCCCATTAGCATTGTAAGGTTTGTTGCTCACTTCAGCGATGCATCACATCATACTGTAGTACTTCGGCAGGACATGCATGGCAGTGTTGGCAGAAGAGGGAGCAGTGCAGTTTCAGCAGTCGCTTGGGAGTGTTCCGCCGGCTCGAAACATGTCGGCTCAAGCCAAGTGGCGCACGGCGTGTGTGAAGTTCCTTCAATGAAGGTTCTGACAAGGGGGAGGATGACCGAGCAGTCAAGAGAGTCACATGATGACTCACAGCTCTTGGCCTCCCCATCCTTGTTACGCTGGCCTCAGACCCCTTGCCAAGCGCGCCACACGTGCTTTGCGACTTGCGAGAGTGTGTTGAGATCTGAAGACCACAGATGCATGGCCGGGCTATTGACATTCCTTACAGTGCCCATGATTTCACAGACGTTGTGCATGGCAACAGGAATTCATCGCTGTGCTTGAGAAACCGCCCTGCATTTTGTCGTCGTGTCGTGGTCTTTTGATGCGGCAGGCAACAGGGCAGGCAGAGCGGGCTTTTCGGAGGCATGAGTAATGTGCGACGTCGAGCCGTGTGTTGGTCGTTGCATGTCAAGTGCCGCTTGCAATCATCTCAAACCTCTGAGGAGCATGCAGCGGCAGCAGCACATGCTTGAGCATGCTTGGTCGTAGATGTTCACAGGCCCCCGGGCCACAAGAACAAGGAGCCACGAACACAGGGCAGGTGGTGGCAGCAATCGCTTGTTGACATGTCTGGAAGCTCCACTCCTCCTGTTGACATGTCTGGGTTCTCCACTCCTCCGGGAGTCAGCGCATGGCATGGATGTACGCACTGGCATCGCCGCGGTTTTGTGCAGTTGTGCAGGACCGGAGATTTCCTGACTATGCACGCAGTTTTTTCCCAGACAGGTCCTGCCGTGCGAAGTCTTCATTCTGCCAACCAGGCGGGCAAGCATGAGCTACTGTTTGGGCTTTCGGTTCTGATATGTAGGGGTAAAAATGATTACCAATACTATTTGGGGGGGCTCCTTGTTGAAACTACAGTATAAAGTCGCCACAAAATCCTATTCTAATTACTTATGCCCCTAGGTTAAGGACACATTGTGCGCTTCACGCTCTTTCACCGAAGAGAGCAACGGAATGACCCGTCCAATCTGTGGCCCCACTTGCAGATGCACTCTTATCGTAAAGACCATCTCTTAAGCCCAAACCTGATTCGAAACCCTAGCGGTTTCTAATGAAAGTTAGACTCACAGCTAGACCCACAGAGGAATCTGAATTGATGTAAGACGTAGACCCTAAATCCCTGAGTCCTGAGCCCTAACCCCCCAAACCCTGCACCCCTGATCTCCTAAACCCTGAACCGTTGAGACCGGGGCGTGGAATCTTCTCCTTGCGAACTAGGGGAGCACTTTCATATCTGGGACCACCGCTGTCTGTGGGGCAAGGGAGGGTTTAGAGCTTAGCGGGCTTAATGAGGAACTAGTAGTTTAGAGGCTTGACTGAAATTACCTATATCATTCCCTAGGGTTAATTCTCATGTTTATACTCTAATGTACTCCGAAGCCCAATTCGAGTTATCAAAGGCCCCCTGCGTTGGCCATCGAGGTTCTAATTCTCGGCCTTCCGAAAACTTTGTAGTCTTTTCCAGAGCCTCGCGTGGCTCCGGGTTGGCCCCGAAATGCACGCGGCACGTAGGGCCAGGAATGCTTTAGCTGCTGTATCCAAACCCAGAAAATCCCAAATCCCTAAGACTCCCTATGAGCATCTTGACGCATCCAACAGAAGAGCGCGTGCTTGAGAGAGGGTTTCGAAACTTTTCGGCAATCCTTTGGGGATTTGGAAGGCCGGCGTGGGAGCTATCGGACATTGTGCAGTGCCTGGGCAGCACGTTTGGCATGCTGCAGCGCACCCTACAAGCCTGTAGCTTGCACTGGCATGCGTGCCTTGACTTGCCTTTTTTTGGGCACTTCTCGCGCTCCGAAGTAGGTGGGCTTGTCGAGTTTAGGATGCAGTTTGCTCGATGGGTCTGAAAGACATGTGACGATGCTGTGCAGGAGCGGTGAATCTCCATTGGGCTTGGCACGCAGCCAAGCACTTTTATTGCGATGCGGATTCAGCTTTGAGGTGCCAGGCATCGCACTTCAGGGTTGGTGTTGGCACGTTTCCTTTGTTGCCGTGATGGTCTTCCGAGGTCTATGTGGAAGCAGAAGCGGATGCTGGAGCATGCTTGGTCGTGGACATCCAGGGGCCTCCGGGCCACAAGCACAACGAGCCATCGAGAGGAATGCGGAACTTCCGCAGAACAAGTTCAGTACATCTTTAGCCGCCCACAGAACCCAGCTCCGGTCTGGCCTGTGATGGGGGATTTCGGGGGATGCATGGACTTGGGCCCCACCGGTGGGGATGTGTGTAGCCACAAGTTACTTATGAGTATCTATATGAAGCATGCTGAGTCCTTTGGATCCCCCGAAGCGGAACACGGAAGAAGGGCAGGAGGTTGCAGTGCGTTCCCTGCAACCACAGGTGTATTCGGGTAGTACTAGATTGAGCTGGAGGTTTTAGCCAATGTAGCCATCGACTCCGGTCGACAAGTGGTTCAAGTTACGGCATACAGTTGCTAGTGCATGTGTGATAGCCGATAGCCACCTGCTAAAGGCAAGCCCATGTTTGGACATGTTTGTCTTGCCTGCTGCGTGCGTGCTTAGCTGTTGCAACGTAGTCAACACCGTGTAACAGTGTAGAAACCACTGCGGCCAGGTCCGAAAGTAGGGATGCAAGCCTTAAAACAATTGCAATCAACTCAGCTCCTCCGGGAGTCGGAAATGAATCATCAGGCCTGCTGCGAGGCTATGCATATGCAGGTTTGGTGCCCTGAAGTCTGCACAGCCTGGCCGAAGCGAAAGAGAAATCTTTGCTGTAGCATTGTGCAGTTCGTTGCTCACCTCAGCGATGCATCGTACTGTAATACTTCGACAGGACATGCATGGCAGTGTTGGTAGAAGAGGGAGCAGTGCAGTTTCATCGCTTGGGAGTGTTCGCCCGGCTCGAAACATGTTGGCTCAAGCCAAGCGGTGCACGGCGTGTGTGAAGTTCCTTCAATGAAGGTTCTGACAAGGGGGAGGATGAACGAGCAGTCAAGAGAGTCACATGATGACTCACAGCTCTTGGCCTCCCCATCCTTGTTACGCTGGCCACAGACCCCTTGCCAAGCACGCAACGTGTGCTTTGTAACTTGCGAGTGTGTTGAGGTCTGAAGACCACAGATGCAAACCAGCCCTGCGTTTGTCGTGGTGTCATGGTCCTGTGGTTTCGGCATGGAGTAGGCATTAGTGATGTGCGACGTCAAGCCGAGTGTTGGTCGTTGCATGTCAAGTGTTGCTTGCAACCATCTCAAACCTCTGAGGACCACGCAGCGGTAGCAGCAGATGCTAGAGCATGCTGGGTCGTAGAAGTTCACAGGCCCCCGGGCCACAAGAGCAAGGAGCCACGAACATGGGGCAGGTGGTGGCAGCAAGCGTTTGTTAGCAAGTTTATAAGCTCCACTCCTCCGGGAGTCAGCGCATGGCATTGATGTGCACACTGGCATCGGCACGGTTTTCTGAAGTTGTGCGGGGCCGGACTACGCACGCAGTTTTTTCCCAGACAGGTCCTGCAGTGCGAAGTCTTCATTCTGCCAACCAGGCGGGAAAGCACGAGCTACTCTTTGGGGTTTCGGTCTAATGAAGGGGCCTAAATTATTACTAATACTATCTGGGGCTCTTGAAACTACAGTATAACATCTCCACAAAATCCTATTCTAATTACTCAGGCCCCTAGGTTAGGGACACATTGTGCGCTTCATGTTCTTTCACCAAAGAGAGCAGGGCAATGACACGTTCAATCTGTGGCCCCACTTGCAGATGTGCTCTTATCGTAAAGACCATCTCTTAAGCCCAAACCTGATTCGAAACCCTAGCGGTTTCTAATGAAAGTTAGACTCACAGCTAGACCCACAGAGGAATCTGAATTCTTGTAAGACGCAGACCCTAAATCCCTAAACCCTGAGCCCTAACCCCCAAACCCTGCACCCCTGATCTCCTAAACCCTGAACCGTTGAGACCACGGCGTGGAATCTTCTCCTTGCGAACTAGGGTAGCACTTTCATATCTGGGACCGCTTTCTGTTGGGAAAGGAAGGGTTTAGGGCTTAGCGGGCTTAATGAGGAACTAGTAGTTTAGAGGCTTGACTGAGATTACCTATATCTTTCCCTAGGGTTAATCCTCATGTTTATACTCTAATGTACTCCGAAGCCCGATTCGAGTTATCAAAGGCCCCCTGCGTTGGCCATCGAGGTTCTAATTCTCGGCCTTCCGCAACTTTGTAGTCTTTTCCAGAGCTTCGCGTGGCTCCGGGTTGGCCCCGAAATGTGCGGCATGTAGGGCCAGGGATGCTTTAGCAGCTCTATCTGGATCCAGAAACTCCTTATGAGCATCTTGACACATCTGAGGCTTGCTTGAGAGAGGCTTTTGAAATTATTCCGCAAGCCTGCGTGGATTTGGAAGGCCGGCGTGGGAGCTATCGGGCAATGCGCAGTGCCTGGGCAGCGCGTTTGGCATGTTGCAGTGCACCCACAAACCTGTAACTTGACTTGCCTTTGGTGGGCGCTACTCGCGCTCCGAAGTAGGTAGGCTTGTCGAGTTTAGGATGCAGTTTGCTCGGTGGATCTGAAAGACTTGTGACGATCCATTGGGCTTGGCACGCAGCCATGCTCTTTCATTGCGATGCGGATTCAGCATTGAAGTGACAGGGTTCAGCAGGCATGCAGCGTATGTGAGACATCGCACTTCGGGGTTGGTGTTGCGTTTTGTTGCCGTGATGGTCTTCCGAGGTCTATGTGGAAGCAGAAGCGGATGCTGGAGCATGCTTGGTCGTGGACATCCAGGGGCCTCCGGGCCACAAGCACAACGAGCCATCAAGCGGAATGCGGAACTTCCGCGGAGCAAGTTCAGTACATCTTTAGCCGCCCACAGAACCCAGCTCCGGTCTGGCCTGTGATGGGGGATTTCGGGGGATGCATGGACTTGGGCCCCACCGGTGGGGATGTGTAGCCGCAAGTTACTTTATGAGTATCTATACTAAGCATGCTGAGTCCTTTGGATCCCCCGAAGCGGAACACGGAAGAAGGGCAGGAGGTTGCAGCGGGTTCCCTGCAACCACAAGTGCATTCGGGCAGTATTGGATTGACCTGGAGGTTTTAGCCCGTTTTAGCCATCGACTCCGGTCGACAAGTGGTTCAAGTTACGGCATACAGTTGCTAGTGCATGTGTGATAGCCACCTGCTAAAGGCAGGCCCATGTTTGGATGTATTTGTATTGCCTGCTGCGTGCCTTCTTAACACTGAAACGTAGTCAACACCGTTTTTTGAAACCACTGTGGCCAGGCCCGACAGTGGTTTTGCAAACATAAAGCAATTGCAATCAACTCAGCTCCTCCGGGACTCGGAAATGAATCATCAGGCCTGCTGCGAGGCTGTGCTTATGCAGGTTTGGTGCCCTGAAGTCTGGATGGTCTGGCCGATGCGAAAGAAGAGTCTTTGCTCTACCTCGTGATCTGGAAGTGCATGAACCCAACCCATCAGCATTGTAAAGTTTGTTGCTCACTTCAGCGATGCATCGTACTGTAGTTCTTCGACAGGACATGCTTTACAGTGTTGGTAGAAGAGGGAGCAGTTTCAGCAGTCGCTTGGGAGTGTCCTGCCGGCTCGAAACATGTTGGCTCAAGCCAAGTGGTGCACGGCGTGTGTGAAGTTCCTTCAATGAAGGTTCTGACAAGGGGGAGGATGAACGAGCACTCGAGAATGTCACATGATGACTCACAGCTCTTGGCCTCCCCATCCTTGTTACGCTGGCCTCAGACCCCTTGCCAAGCGCGCCACGCGTGCTTTGTGACTTGCGAGAGTGTGTTGACATCTGGACATCTGAAGACCACAGGTGCATGGCAGAGCTATTGACATTCCTTACAGTGTCCATGATTTCACAGACGTTGTGCATGGCAACTCATCGCTGTGCAAGAGAAACCGCCCTGCATTTTGTCGTCGTGTCGTGGTCTTTTGGATTCGGCAGGCAACAGGGCAGGCAGAGCGGGCTTTTGGGAGGCATGAGAAATGTGCGACGTCGAGCCGTGTGTTGGTCGTTGCATGTCAAGTGCCGCTTGCAACCATCTCAAACCTCTGAGGACCACACAGCGGCAGCAGCACATGCTAGAGCATGCTTGGTCGTAGATGTTCACAGGCCCCTGGGCCACAAGAACAAGGAGCCACGAACACAGGGCAGGTGGTGGCAGCAAGCGCTTGTTGACATGTCTGGAAGCTCCACTCCTCCTGTTGACATGTCTGGATTCTCCACTCCTCCGGTAGTCAGCACATGGCATTGATGTGCATACTGGCATCGGCACGGTTTTCGGCAGTTGTGCAGGGCCGGAGGTTTCCTGACTATGCACGCAGTTTTTTCCCAGACAGGTCCTGCCGGGCGAAGTCTTTACTCTGCCAACCAGGCGGGCAAGCATGAGCTACTGTTTGGGCTTTCGGTTCTCATATGTAGGGGTAAACATGATTACCAATACTATATGGGTGGACTCCTGATTCCTCATTGACTTTGTAGACTACAAAATCCTCCAAAACCGAATTCTGATTCCAAGGCCCCTACATTAGGGACATATCTTTTCATCATATTGTGGCTTAGGGTTCCTTATCGTGTTTATATCCTCATGAGCCCAGAAGCCCGATTCGAATTATGAAAGGCTCCCTATGTTGGCCATCGGGGTTCTCGGCCTTCTGAAACTTTGTTACTTTTCCAGAGCTTCGCGTGGCTCGGGGTTGGCCCCGAAATGTACCGCATGTATAGCCAGGGATGCTTTAATTCTGTTTTATGAACATCTTGACACATCCAAAAGAAGAGCGCTTGCTTGGGAGAGGGTTTTGAGGCTGTTCTGCATTCCCGTGTGGTTTTGGAAGGCCGGCGTGGGAGCTGTCAGACAATGCGCAGTGCCTAGGCAGCACGTTTGGCATGTTGCAGTGCGCCCACAAACCTGTAACTTGCACTGGCATGCGTGCCTTGACTTGCCTTCGGTGGGCACTCCGCAGTAGGTAGGCTGGTCGAGTTTAGGATGCAGTTTGCTCGATGGATCTGAAAGACTTGTGACGATGCTGTGCAGGGGTGGTGAATCTCCATTGGGCTTGGCACGCAGCCAAGCACTTTTATTGCGATGCGGATTCAGCATTGAGGTGCCAGGCATCGCACTTCAGGGTTGGTGTTGGCACGTTTCCTTTGTTGCCGTGATGGTCTTCCGAGGTCTATGTGGAAGCAGAAGCGGATGCTGGAGCATGCTTGGTCGTGGACATCCAGGGGCCTCCGGGCCACAAGCACAACGAGCCATCAAGCGGAATGCGGAACTTCCGCGGAGCAAGTTCAGTACATCTTTAGCCGCCCACAGAACCCAGCTCCGGTCTGGCCTGTGATGGGGGATTTCGGGGGATGCATGGACTTGGGCCCCACCGGTGGGGATGTGTAGCCGCAAGTTACTTTATGAGTATCTATACTAAGCATGCTGAGTCCTTTGGATCCCCCGAAGCGGAACACGGAAGAAGGGCAGGAGGTTGCAGCGGGTTCCCTGCAACCACAAGTGCATTCGGGCAGTATTGGATTGACCTGGAGGTTTTAGCCCGTTTTAGCCATCGACTCCGGTCGACAAGTGGTTCACGTTACGGCATACAGTTGCTAGTGCATGTGTGATAGCCGATAGCCACCTGCTAAAGGCAGGCCCATGTTTGGACATGTTTGTCTTGCTTGCTGCGTGCGTGCTTAGCTGTTGCACGTAGTCAACACCGTGTAACAGTGTAGAAACCACTGCGGCCAGGTCCGAAAGTAGGGATGCAAGTTTTAAAACAATTGCAATCAACTCAGCTCCTCCGGGAGTCGGAAATGAATCATCAGGCCTGCTGCGAGGCTATGCATATGCAGGTTTGGTGCCCTGAAGTCTGCACGGCCTGGCCGAAGCGAAAGAGAAATCTTTGCTGTAGCATTGTGCAGTTCGTGGCTCACTTCAGCAATGCATCGTACTGTAATACTTCGACAGGACATGCATGGCAGTGTTGGTAGAAGAGGGAGCAGTGCAGTTTCATCGCTTGGGAGTGTTCGCCCGGCTCGAAACATGTTGGCTCAAGCCAAGCGGCGCACGGCGTGTGTGAAGTTCCTTCAATGAAGGTTCTGACAAGGGGGAGGATGAACGAGCAGTCAAGAGAGTCACATGATGACTCACAGCTCTTGGCCTCCCCATCCTTGTTACGCTGGCCACAGACCCCTTGCCACGCACGCAACGTGTGCTTTGTAACTTGCGAGTGTGTTGAGGTCTGAAGACCACAGATGCAAACCAGCCCTGCGCTTGTCGCGGTGTCATGGTCTTGTGGTTTCGGCAGGGAACAGAGAAGGCAGAGAGGGCTTTTCGGAGGCATGGGTAACGTACGACGTCGAGCCGAGAGTTGGTCGTTGCATGTCAAGTGCCGCTTGCAACCATCTAAAACCTCGGAGGACCACGCAGCCGCAGCAGCAGATGCTAGAGCATTGGTCGTAGAAGTTCACAGGCCCCCGGGCCACAAGAGCAAGGAGCCACGAACATGGGGCAGTTGGTGGCAGCAAGCGTTTGTTAGCAGGTTTATAAGCTCCACTCCTCCGGGAGTCAGCACATGGCATTGATGTGCACACTGGCATCGGCACGGTTTTCTGAAGTTGTGCGGGGCCAGACTGCGCACGCAGTTTTGTTCCCAGACAGGTCCTGCAGTGCGAAGTCTTCATTCTGCAAACCAGGCGCGCAAGCACGAGCTACTCTTTGGGGTTTCGGTCTAATGAAGGGGCCTAAATTTTTACCACTACTATCTGGGGCTCTTGAGACTACAGTATAAAATCTCCACAAAATCCTATTCTAATTACTCAGGCCCCTAGGTTAGGGACACATTGTGCGCTTCATGTTCTTTCACCAAAGAGAGCAGGGCAATGACACGTTCAATCTGTGGCCCCACTTGCAGATGCGCTCTTAACGTAAA
Source organism: Symbiodinium sp. CCMP2592 (assembly GCA_905221615.1). Lineage (NCBI taxonomy): Eukaryota > Dinophyceae > Suessiales > Symbiodiniaceae > Symbiodinium > Symbiodinium sp. CCMP2592. Next base: position 61,508 of record CAJNDT010000093.1, on the reverse strand, counting down.
GACCATAGCGGTTTCTAATGAAAGTTAGACTCACAGCTAGACCCACAGAGGAATCTGAATTGATGTAAGACGTAGACCCTAAATCCCTAAACCCTGAACCCTTACCCCCAAACCCTGCACCCCTGATCTCCAAAACCCTGAACCGTTGAGACCAGGGCGTGGAATCTTCTCCTTGCGAACTCTGGGATCACTTTCATATCTGGGACCGCCGCTTTCTGTTGGGAAAGGAAGGGTTTAGGGCTTAGCGGGCTTAGTGAGGAACTAGTAGTCTATAGAGGCTTGAATGAAATTACCTATATCATTCTCTAGGGTTAATTATCATGTTTATACTCTAATGAACTGTCAAGCCCGATTCGATAAGTTAAAGGCCCCCTATGTTGGCCATCGAGGTTCTCGGCCTTCCGAAACTTTGTAGTTTTTCCAGAGCTTCGCGTGGCTCGGGGTTGGCCGCGAAATGTACGGCATGTATAGCCAGGGATGCTTTAGCAGCTAATTCTAGTTTTTGAACATCTTGACACATCCAACAGAAGAGCGCTTGCTCCAGAGAGGGTTTTGAAACTATTCTGCAATCCTGTGCGGATTTGGAAGGCCGGCGTGGGAGCTATCGGAGAATTCACAGAGCCAGGACAGCGCGTTTGGCATGTTGCAGTGCGCACCAAAAACCTGTAACTTGCACTGGCATGCATGCCTTGACTTGCCTTTGATGGGCACTTCTCGCGTACCGAAGTAGGTAGGCTCGTCGAGTTTAGGATGCAGATTGGTCGATGGATCTGAAAGACATGTGACAATGCTGTGCAGGAGTGGTGAATCTCCATTGGGCTTGGCACGCAGCCAAGCACTTTTATTGCGATGCGAGTTTAGCATTGAGGTGCCAGGCATCGCACTTCAGGGTTGGTGTTGGCACGTTTCCTTTGTTGCCGTGATGGTCTTCCGAGGTCTATGTGGAAGCAGAAGCGGATGCTGGAGCATGCTTGGTCGTGGACATCCAGGGGCCTCCGGGCCACAAGCACAACGAGCCATCGAGAGGAATGCGGAACTTCCGCAGAACAAGTTCAGTACATCTTTAGCCGCCCACAGAACCCAGCTCCGGTCTGGCCTGTGATGGGGGATTTCGGGGGATGCATGGACTTGGGCCCCACCGGTGGGGATGTGTAGCCGCATGAGTATCTATGTTAAGCATGCTGAGTCCTTTGGATCCCCCGAAGCGGAACATGGAAGAAGGGCAAGCAAGAGGTTGCAGGGGGTTCCCAGCAACCACAAAAGCATTCGGGTAGTATTAGATTGGCGTGGAGGTTTTCGCCCGTTTTAGCCATCGACTCCGGTCGACAATTGCCGGTGACAATTGGTTCAAGTTGCCCCAAGCAGTTGCTAGTGCATGTGAGGTTGCCAGCTGCTAGCGGCAGGCCCATGTTTGGATGTATTTGTGTTGCCTGCTGCGTGCCTTCTTAACAGTGGAACGTAGTACGTAGTCAACACCGTTTAGAAACCACTGCGGCCAGGCCCGACAGTGGTTTTGCAAAAATAAAGCAATTGCAATCAACTCAGCTCCTCCGGGAGTCGGAAATGAATCATCAGGCCTGCTGCGCGGCTGTGCTTATGCAGGTTTGGTGCCCTGAAGTCTGGATGGTCTGGCCGATGCGAAAGAAGAGTCTTTGCTCTACCTCGTGATCTGGAAGTGCATGAACCCAACCCATCAGCATTGTAAAGTTTGTTGCTCACTTCAGCGATGCATCGTACTGTAGTTCTTCGACAGGACATGCTTTACAGTGTTGGTAGAAGAGGGAGCAGTTTCAGCAGTCGCTTGGGAGTGTTCTGCCGGCTCGAAACATGTTGGCTCAAGCCAAGTGGTGCACGGCGTGTGTGAAGTTCCTTCAATGAAGGTTCTGACAAGGGGGAGGATGAACGAGCACTCGAGAATGTCATATGATGACTCACAGCTCTTGGCCTCCCCATCCTTGTTACGCTGGCCTCAGACCCCTTGCCAAGCGCGCCACGCGTGCTTTGTGACTTGCGAGAGTGTGTTGACTTCTGGACATCTGAAGACCACAGGTGCATGGCAGAGCTATTGACATTCCTTACAGTGTCCATGATTTCACAGACGTTGTGCATGGCAACAGGAATTCATCGCTGTGCTTGAGAAACCGCCCTGCATTTTGTCGTCGTGTCGTGGTCTTTTGGATTCGGCAGGGAACAGGGCAGGCAGAGCGGGCTTTTCGGAGGCATGAATAATGTGCGACGTCGAGCCGTGTGTTGGTCGTTGCATGTCAAGTGCCGCTTGCAACCATCTCAAACCTCTGAGGACCACACAGCGGCAGCGGCACATGCTAGAGCATGCTTGGTCGTAGATGTTCACAGGCCCCCGGCCCACAAGAACAAGGAGCCACGAACACAGGGCAGGTGGTGGCAGCAAGCGCTTGTTGACATGTCTGGAAGCTCCACTCCTCCTGTTGACATGTCTGGGTTCTCCACTCCTCCGGGAGTCAGCGCATGGCATTGATGTGCACACTGGCATCAGCACAGTTTTCGGAAGTTGCGCGGGGCCGGAGATTTCCTGACTACGCACGCAGTTTTTTTCCCAGACAGGTCCTGCCGGGCGAAGTCTTCATTCTGCCAACCAGGCGGGCAAGCATGAGCTACTGTTTGGGCTTTCGGTTCTGATATGTAGGGGTAAACATGATTACCAATACTATTTGGGTGGGCTCCTTATTGAAACTACAGTATAAGATCTCCACAAAATCCTATTCTAATTACTCATGCCCCTGGGTTAGGGACACATTGTGCGCTTCACGCTCTTTCACCGAAGAGAGCAACGGAATGACCCGTTCAATCTGTGGCCCCACTTGCAGATGCACTCTTATCGTAAAGACCATCTCTTAAGCCCAAACCTGATTCGAAACTTTAGCGGTTTTTAATGAAAGTTAGACTCACAGCTAGACCCACAGAGGAATCTGAATTGATGTAAGACGTAGTTACTAAATCCCTAAGCCCTGAACCCTTACCCCCAAACCCTGCACCCCTGATCTCCTAAACCCTGAACCGTTGAGACCAGGGCGTGGAATCTTCTCCTTGCGAACTCTGGGAGCACTTTCATATCTGGGACCGCCGCTTTCTGTGGGGAAAGGAAAGGTTTAGGGCTGAGGGAGCTTAATTCGCAACTAGTGGTTGAGAGGCTTGAATGAAATTACCTATATCATTCCCTAGGGTTAATCATCATGTTTATACTCTAATGAACTGTCAAGCCCGATTCGAGTTATCAAAGGCCCCCTATGTTGGCCATCGAGGTTTTCGGCCTTCCGAAACTTTTGTAGTTTTTCCAGAGCTTCGCGTGGCTCGGGGTTGGCCCCGAAATGAACGCGGCATGTAGGGCCAGGAATGCTTTGGCAGCTCTGTCTAAACCCAGAACATCCCAAATCCCTGAGACTCCTTATGAGCATCTTGACACATCCAACAGAAGAGCGCTTGCTCGAGAGAGGGTTTTGAAACCATTCTGCAATCCTGTGCGGATTTGGAAGGCCGGCGTGGGAACTATCGGAGAATTCACAGTGCCAGGACAGCGCGTTTGGCATGTTGCAGTGCACCCCACAAGCCTGTAACTTGCACTGCACTTCTCACGCTCCACAGTAGGTAGGCTTGTCGAGTTCAGGATGCAGTTTGCTCGATGGATCTGAAAGACTTGTGACGATGCTGTGCAGGAGTGGTGAATCTCTATTGGGCTTGGCATGCAGCCAAGCACTGCCATTGCGATGCGGATTCAGCTTTGAGGTGCCAGGCATCGCACTTCAGGGTTGGTGTTGGCACGTTTCCTTTGTTGCCGTGATGGTCTTCCGAGGTCTATGTGCAAGCAGAAGCGGATGCTGGAGCATGCTTGGTCGTGGACATCCAGGGGCCTCCGGGCCACAAGCACAACGAGCCATCAAGAGGATGCGGAACTTCCGCAGAACAAGTTCAGTACATCTTTAGCCGCCCACAGAACCCAGCTCCGGTCTGGCCTGTGATGGGGGATTTCGGGGGATGCATGGACTTGGGCCCCACCGGTGGGGATGTGTAGCCGTGTAGCCGCAAGTTACTTTATGAGTATCTATACTAAGCATGCTGAGTCCTTTGGATCCCCCGAAGCGGAACACGGAAGAAGGGCAGGAGGTTGCAGCGGGTTCCCTGCAACCACAAGTGCATTCGGGCAGTATTGGATTGACCTGGAGGTTTTAGCCATCGACTCCGGTCGACACTTGGATCAAGTTGCCGCATACAGTTGCTAGTGCATGTGAGATTGCCACCTGCTAAAGGCAGGCCCATGATTGGACATGCTGCGTGCCTTCTTAACAGTGCAACGAAGTCAACACCGTTTTTTGAAACCACTGTGGCCAGGCCCGACAGTGGTTTTGCAAACATAAAGCAATTGCAATCAACTCAGCTCCTCCGGGAGTCGGAAATGAATCATCGGGCCTGCTGCGAGGCTGTGCCTATGCAAGATGTTGATGCCCGGAAGTCTGAACGGCCTGACAAAAGCGAAAGAGAAATCTTTGCTGTAGCATTGTGCAGTTCGTTGCTTACCTCAGCAATGCATCGTACTGTAGTACTTCGACAGGACATGAATGGCAATGCTGGTAGGAGAGGGAACGTTGCAGTTTGAGCAGTCGGGAGCGTTCTGCCGGCTCGAAACATGTTGGCTCAAGCCAAGTGGCGCACGGCGTGTGTGAAGTTCCTTCAATGAAGGTTCTGACAAGGGGGAGGATGAACGAGCACTCAAGAGAGTCACATGATGACTCACAGCTCTTGGCCTCCCCATCCTTGTTACGCTGGCCACAGACCCCTTGCCACGCATGCTACGTGTGCTTGTGAGTTACGGGTGCATTGAGGGAGGTCCTTCAGCTGGTGGACATGTGAAGACCTAGGTCAATGGGTCCCCTGCAGCAGGCCGGTTTCCTGCAAAGAAAACGTGTCGGGGGAGCCCTTTTGGAGTAGACGTTGTGTGCAGTAGTGACTCGCCGATGGTGCTTGGGCAACTGACTGGTGCTAATTGTCGGGCATGCGTCATAGTTTCTCGGGGTAAAAGGCTTAGCAAGCTTAGTGCGTGGAGCGCGACGTCGTGGCATGGGCTGGCTGTTGCATGTCAAATGTAGATGTTGGAACGCTTGGTCGTGGACGTTTGTACGGCCTCCGGGCCACCATCACAATGTTGGCCATGAGCCCTACCTGAGCCGAAAAGACCTGCCTATTTAGGGTTCCTTGTTCTGGTTTCCATAATTAAATAGTTCCTCAAAATGGTGGGTCTTTTGGGCCACAGGTACACCCTAACCCTAAACCGCTGTGTGCGCGGAACGTGTGCATCTCTAACTGACAAGCCTGCAGACATGAGATGCACAGGCTGGGGACATGTAGTCAGGACCCCTTATGCATTCCATTGTGAATGTTAAGACTGGCAAAATCCAATGGGGATGATACAAGTAATGTCGGAACTTGCAGCTATTGTGATGGGCAAAATCCTGCACTACCCCTATTATCCTAAACTACGGGGCGTATGGGCGTGTGTATTCCTTGCGGAGAATGCAGGACTTTGTCCTTCGCCAGTAGTGGTACATTGAAGTGCTGCATCTTGACAGACTCCGGTCGACAAGTCGGGCATTGAGAAACGACTGCTTGCTGCCACTTCCACATCTGTTGCTAGTTGGGAGTTTCAGAAAATAGGGGACCCTAATATAGTAAGCTAAATAGTAGGATCCTTATAATAAGGACCCCCAAATAAGGTACCCCTATTTTCGGAAGCTCCCACTTGTTGCCAGTTGATGGCGAGCGAGACCTGATTGTTGACCTGCTGAATACCCAGAGAGCCCAATACCCCATAATTAAGGAATATGGCTTAAACCATATAGGGCTTCATATTATGCTTCAAGCTACATTCCTTAATTAAGGAGTATTGGGCTCTCTGGGTACGCAGCTGATTGATGTCATCACCCATGTCAGGCCCAGAGACTCCAATATCCCTTAATTAAGGAATATTCCTTAAATCATATTAGGGATCCTAGTATAATTTAAGGTATATTCCTTAATTAAGGGATATTGGAGTCTCTGGGGGGGGTCATGTAAGACTGCCGAGAATTGTAATCAGTTGCGCGCTCCTCCGGGAGTCCGGGAGTCAAAAGTAGATCATCAGGCTTAGGGTTTAGGGTTTAGAGTTTAGGGTTTAGGGTTTAGGGCTTAGGGTTTAGGGTTTAGGGCTTAGGGTTTAGGGTTTAGGGTACGATATCTGTGGCTTGTGGCCCGGTACTTTCAGAGCCGCATGGTGTCAGGCCGGAGCCCAAAAAGAGGAATCACTTCCGTGGGCAGGTTTGTTTCTGATCATCTTCAAGCACATGAGATTGCCTCGCTGATGCTTTGCACTTCGCACTCCGATGCGCACTTTAGCAATGAAATGTGCTCCTTCGACAGTTGAGGACAAGGACATGCATCGCACAGTTGATGGCAGAGGTAGCAGCATGGCGCTGAGCAATGGTTCCGGAGCTTCCTGCCGGCTGGTTGCGTATTGGCTCAAGCCAAGTGGCGCACGGCACACGTGTGTGTGTGTGTGTGTGAAGTGCCTTCAATGAAGGTTCTGACAAGGGGGAGGATGAACGAGCATTCGGGAGAGTCGCATGATGACTCGCATCTCTTGGCCTGTTATTTCTTCTTGTGATGGCCACAGACCCCTTGGCAAGCACGCCGTGTACAAGTTGCGACTTGTGACTCATGTGTGTTTGTGAATGCATGCTATTGAGTCTTGGAGCTGTACACGTCAGAGGACATCTCAAGACTCGGCCTAATCAGTCCCCTCCACAACCGTGGCTGGGTATCGACTTTGCAACCTAGAATCTGATAGTTGCGAGCTCGGCATCGAATGCCCTGGAGCAGGAGTCCTTCACATGCATCTGCTGTAGAATGCGAGGCTGTGCCACATGCTGGTTCCAGCATGTCAGGCGCCACGTAGTGTTATGAGTCATGAGAGTCTCGTGAGGATCAGATGCTGGACGCGAGAAAAGCTCTGTCGAAATCTTCTTGCGCAGGGTGTCACTCAATGTTAAGGACATGTGGCTGTACTATCCGGTAAACTCGACGGAGCGAGGACCCCAAGACACCATGTCGCCGGACTACTTCCGCGGTTCTCAAACCAGGGCAATAAGGTTTGGGGTTCCTTGTAAGCGTACTAGAGGATTCTAAAATAGGGTTCCCTTTAAGGGTTGAGGGTTTAGGGTCTACTTAATGGCTCATGGGACTTAGTAAGTAAGGTTATAAGTATGTTATAACTAGGATAACCCCACTTAGGGGACTTATAACCCCAGTTATAAGCTGTTTACAAAGTCCCATGATCCTTTGGGCAACATCTTGAAGCATGAGTTGGCGCATCCCGATCTTCGCAGCAGAGGGGGCCAAGATACACTCCGTGAAGTCCTGAAATCTAGCCCTGCAACATGTTTTCTCTGCAGTGATGCTCCGTATGTAGCAATGATAGTGTTAGTAATCCGGTATTGAAAATCATAATAATAGTAGTCATAATAATAACAATAATAGTCAGCACATAGTCGTAGCAGTACTTCTGAATACCTGGCAGCCACAGAATCTCCGGACATTAAATTCCGCCGCTGCCGCCTTTTGCTCTAGCTCTTTGGGGGACTTCAGTTCCAGATCTTGCTCACTTATGTGCCGGTCATATCAAGGCCGACATGGTCTAGCGGGGTCTTTGTCATTGAGAGTTTAAAGTGTTTGTGTCTCTTTTCTCGTTAGGACCTGGTGCTGCTGACGTTTGATAGTGCCTGCTGCTATGATTGCGCTAGTTTTGGTTTTGGAGAAGAATAATTACTACTCGTAGTTCTCTCCGGGACCATAGTTCAGGATTCAAGGCTAGAAGTCGTGGGTACTGGGCTTTCTTCACGAACAAGTACCCCGCTGTGTCAACTGTGTGCTTGAGATTGGCGGCCGTGCGTGTTTGCGGTACAGGGCCAGAAGATTTGAAGAGACAGAACTTGGTGCGAGTGAATCAAATTAGTACCTTCGCCAAGTCTTCTACAAGTCAGCCTGCACAATGGCTCCGGAAGAGAATGTGTTCACGATTCGGACACAGATGCACCGAACACACAGGTTCATATGAAGCGAGCAACAGACCATGGTGAAACAGAACGTGTATGGGTGCATTTGTGCACCTTTTGATGAAAGAGGGAACATGTAAACTGCAAATTAGTTACATCAGCCCAAGTCTTAGTGCTTGGATAGTTTACAACCCGACTCTGTGCAGAAATATCTCGTGTGTGAGCCAGAAGAAGCAAAGAGAGAGGCAGAGAGAGACAGAGACAGACAGAGCTAACAGAGCAAAATACGACAATGCCCCATACATGCGGTAAGAAAGTTTGGCTTCCTATAAGCATTTCGTCTATGGTATTCTATACAAGGCATTCTAGGAGGAGTCATGCAAGCCCGTCAGCTCGAACTGAACAGCCAACTGTACACATGTGGGCATTGCAGAAAACAAGGTACGCTAAGAAACGAACCCTGAATGCCAAGATTGCTGGGACAAGGTACCCTAATAAGCATGGAGCCACTAATTTTGAGAAAACGAAAGCCGTAAAGCCTACTAAACCCCACTCCCTAAACCTCTAAACCCCAAAACCCCTAGACCCTAAACCCCTAGCCCCACGAACCGGCAGGTGGAAAAAGGCGTTCAAAAAAAACTAAACCCCTAGACGCCTAAACCCTAAAACCCTGAACCCATGGTCTGGGCTTGTTGAGGCTTTTGACGCAAATTCCTCTCAGCCTTGTCATCTTCCACCATGGACCCTCGGACTGGTTATTGGGGCTTAGGGTTTTGGGCTTAGGTTCAGGGTTCTGGGTTGAAGAGAATGTTGAATGAAGTCGGAATCCCCCAAGTTAGAACTCTCCATCCTGCAGCATCGGGGTTTAGGGTTGATATAATCATCCTGAAGAAGCCCTCGTCAAACCGAAAAGCCCCCCCTCCTACAGCCAGGTCATGGGGACTTAGCAGCTAATCGACGGAGTTTCTGTTGCCTCAAAAGGCAGCCTACTTGGGATGATCCTGCTTCCGACCTTTCTGAATCTGAAATACTGTTGATGATAAAAATCCTGCATTACCGAATTACAAGAAATATACCAGGATTCTCATAGTCTAGGGCCATTAAGGTAATCCAGGATTTATATCATCAACCGTACTACTTACTAAGTCCCCCGAGCCTCCAACCACAAAAGCCTAAACTCCTAAGCCCTGATCTCCTCAACCTGTTAAGAGGAAGCCTATGGATCCCTTAAAAGGAGCCTGATGGATCCCCTGCAAAAAGAAACCTAAACGGAACCAAATAGATGCCCTTTAAAGGAAACCTAAATCCCCTTTAAAAGCAAACACTAACCTTGTTTGCGTAAACCTCTAAAGGGGTAGCTCTAACAGGTACCTACAGCAATGGCTGCATGCTCATACATATACATTCCGCTGCCCATTGGCTCACAGTGGTTTTACCATATTGAGACAAGACAAGCTCTCCTTGCGTAGCAAGACAAAACAACTACTGTCCGTGTGCAGGGCGCTGCCCTTTGATCCTTAGGGAATAAACTGGTCATACACCTCCTAACAAGGAGCATTTCCTTGTGGGTGTATCGGCTCAGTTTTCTGGTAGCGGAGCCCGGAAAGGGCCGCCCGCCTCCCAAAGTCCGCTACAGCGGTCGGCCTCGCCGAACGCTTAACCAAGCGGATAAGAGGCAGCACAATGTCGAGCTCGCATAGCGAAGCCGACGACAGTTCCCAATCCTCCGGGGGATATGAGAACGAAGAGACCTCCCAAGGTCCAGCCACTTATGTCGCACAGTCATATGCAACATCTGACCGCATGCTTGCATCATTAGGCATAACGCCCAAGATCGCGCCTGCCTATGATGGCACCACCTCGTGGTTTGAGTATGAACAGTTGATTGACGACTGGTGCGACATAACAACGCTGGATGACACCAAAAGAGGTCCGTCTCTCAAGACGAGGCTCTCCGGATTGGCCGCAGTACAAAAGGAATCACTGAACCGAGAAAGGCTTGCAGCCCCAGATGGAGTAGATTACTTCAAGAAGAAGATGCGTCCATTTTTCGTGAAAGGAGAACAGTACGTTTTCCTGTGGCGTTTCCTCGGCCTATTCAAGGCATGGAAGGGCAACCAAGACTTTGTGACTTGGATTGCCAAGTTTGAGATCGTGCTACAGCGCGTGAAAAACTCATGGATGGATCTCTTACCAGAGATAGCTCTGGAAGATGCCCATCCAGATTTCATGCAGGCTGTGCAGGCAGATCAAACCTTCTTGCGCCTACAGGATGCAACCGAGAGAGACACATACGCCGCACGTTTCTTCGAAACATGGAACAAGGAACGCCTTGATAATCATCGAAGAGCGTTTCCTCTAAATGATAATCTCCTAGCTCTCCTCTTCCTAGTGCAGTCCGACCTAAATGAGATGCAACGTGAGAGGTTGGTAACAGCATTGACCAACCAAGGTCACCGAATTGAGACCTACACGTACCCTGTGGTACGGCAGACCATGTTCGATCAGTTCTCAACGACCAGAACTGGTCTGCAGGATCCCAACATTCGGCACTCTTCTCACAAGAAGGACCGCCATGGAAGGAGAGACCAACGCCGCAAACGCGGAGGTCGAAACTTCCTCATCCTCGATCAGGGTGAATACGATGGAGTCGATGGATTCTGGCTCCAAGACGAAGACACCCTTGAGGAAGGCTTTCTTGCCGCCGAGGATGAAGAAGCTGTCTTCTGGACAGTTGATGACCATGAGGCCTTCGTTGCAAGGAGATTCAAAAAGGGAAGAAGACCAAGAATGCGTCCCGGATCACCGGGAAGAGCAAAGGGTGGCAAGCGAAAAGGACGTGGCCGTTTTAGGTCATACCGCGGAAAAGGGAGAGCCAACCAGGCAGAACATGATCCAACTGATTCCAGCTATTTCGGTAAAGGTAAAGGAAAGGAAAAAGGAAAAGGTGGAAAAGGCAAAGGAAAAGGAAAGGACAAAGGAGATAAAGGAAGCTCCTTCAAAGGCGCAAAGGCAAAAGGCAAAGGTAAGGATACAGCTAAGTCTGCCTCCTTACAAGGAGACCAAACTGGATCTCCACAGGCCTATGAGAGTTCCACCGCACCGAGCTGGGATTCATGGTATGAGGACAGTTATTATACTGACTCCAGTTGGAATTATGCCGCTTATGACGATCAAACGTCTTATACATACTATGCATCACAAGCCTCACGAAGAAAAACACGGAGAAAGAAGAGAAGAAATCAAGCAGGATCATCAGGTAGAGGCACAGATCCGAGCGCGCACCAAGAACCCGTGTTCAACTCATCAGTGAGTTACGTGCCCCAGGTCTTTGAACCATCCGAGGGGCAAGGTGTTGAAACTGCAACAGCGGTGTTTCCGCTGCAGCACACCGTCCTATCTGCTCTCACAGAGCGGATCAATCTTGATAAGAACCCTACCTTTGTCATACTTGACTCAGGTTGTACTAGGGCTATGGGTTCCCGCTATGCGGTGAACAGGCTTATCAAGGCCGTGAAGCAACGTGCCCCAGGCATGATTGATTTCACTTTCTCACCTTCGAACACGAAGTTCTCTTTCGCAGATAGTGAAACAGCTCTTATCAAGGAGCGTGTAACTCTATGGTTCAACACAACTCCAAGAAGAGATACAACCATAGAAGTTCTGGATCAAGGGAGAGTTCCCATTTTGTTCTCCATTGAACAGATGAGGAATCTAAGAATGACCCTCGAGTGTAGTCCCACAGCTGACCTAGCAACGTGTGAAGCTTTCGGTTTGTACAAAACCCCCCTTCCGATTAGTACCAATAACCATTTGGTATTGGACCTTCTAGGCTTCACTTCCACCAGGAAGTATCTCCCTAAGTCAGGTACGTCGTTCAGTGCGACGGAGACTGCTCTAGGAGCTAAGAAGCCAAAGGAAGAAAGAAGATCTTATACTAAGATCCCGGAAGGTCGCTGTCCAGCCTGCGCAGGACAGAAAAAGCCTCATACGTTCCTCAAAGGTTGCGACAAAGCACCTGAAGGAGCAGCTGATCCACCACCGAAGGGCATTCCAGGTAAGAAGAAGCCTCTTCCATCTGATCCGGCAGAATCATCTGCCAAGAAACCTGATCCACCAGAACCATCTGGTGATGCTCCTGAGCCTTCCGAACCATCGGAACCATCATCAGGCTCTAGAGACAAACCTGCAGAATCATCTGCACCGCACGAACCTCCAGAAGAAGAAAGACTTGAGGTTCCACCTGCGAAGACAAAGACTCCAAAGGGTCTTAAAAACCTTCTGAAGAAAACCCGCAAATATGCGGTCAAACCTCCTGTTGAGGAGAAGTCTATGGTCCCAGGAGCTGATGACGGGACGGAGGTAAGACCACTTGAGTCAAGAGAATACCCGGCTCCTGGTACAGACTCACCTACAGGTGAAGAGATTGTCGCAGAACCATCGCCATCTCTTCCCATTGCTCTTCGCAGGATTCATGAGAAGCTTAAGGACCCTGTAGAACTCTATAAGCTTCACCTTAAGCACCGTCATATGAGTACGGATCAGTTCAAGCGACGCACGAAAGCCTTACAGATCCCAAAGGAGATATATGAGCTATATGACCAACTGGTCAAAAAGTGTTCAGCCTGTCAGGAACACGTGAGAGCTCCTTCAAGAGCGAAGATTTCCGGTTTAAGATCAGAGACTTTCGGTGATCTCACCTTCGTAGATCACGGTGAGCTTCCAATTCCCGGCAAGAATAGTCGCTTAATATTTCTTATTCTCTATGACGGAGCAACAAACCTGTTGACTTCCGAAGTAGTCCAGGATAAAGAAGAGCATACTACAATGTCGATTATGAATGACTACTTTGAGAAATTTCAGATCAACCCAAAGGTTGTAGTTGGAGATCAAGCATTCATGACTCCAAAAATGGAGGCTTATTACAATCGGCAGAATATCAAGCCTGTAGCAACAGGACCTGGAACACCATGGCCCAACAGGGCCGAAGCTGCTGTAAGATTGCTGAAGCATCAGATTAAGATCATACTTCAGATCCTGAAGGATGGTGACCCGCAGTATAACGGAATCACCATGAAGTATGGCAACCTCGTTCGACAAGCATGTTTGGCAAGAAACTCTTCGATTACCTATGGAGGAGTTACTCCTTTAGAAATGGCCTTTGGTAGGCGTCCTCGAGATGTTATAACACCAGAGAACGCTGATCCCAATCAGTTGACAGGTAATCCAACTGATACGGAAGTCACTGCGAGAGCCATTAAGGAGCTTGCCAACAGGGCTTACCAAGAGGCACGCCAATCTGATGATCTGCGCAGAGATCTTGCGGCCAGACTGTCAATGACCGAAGGACCTTTCTCTTTGGGAGATAAGGTTTTCTACTGGTCAGAGGATAAGTCTAAGATTGGATCAACTGGGTCCAAACATGGATCTTGGCTAAAAGGAAAGGTGATCTCCGAACTCGGAGGATCCATGGTAGGTGTGGATCTTGGAACACGCATCGTCCGCGTTAATATCTCAAAACTGAGGAAAAATTATGACATAACATCTGATGTGGAGATTCCTCTCGCGCCTGACGAGGAAACTCTGACGTCAGAAGGTTCTGACCACGCAAGTTGCATGGTCACCTTTGATGCTTCCCTGCAGTCGACAGACCTAACGGTTCCGCATCAAGAGTGTCACTGGCAGGTCACCAGCACTGGGAAGATTGACTTCCTAGAACTCTACGGTGGATCTCCCCGTATGAGTCACAAGGCTGCCCTGTCAGGTCTGCGAGTAGGTCAGCCAGTCGACTTGCGTAGTGGTCTAGATCTTGAGCAACCGCAAGGTCGCTCCAATCTTCTTAGGATCATCAAGGAACAAGAACCTACTATTATTGTTATGTCACCCGATCACTCTCAGTGGTCTAGCTGGTACTCACAGTGGAAGAAAGGCTCTGCCAAGAGACTTTCTGTTTTAAAATTCTGTGAATCGGTCGCAGACCACCAAATGAAGCTCGGACGTTACTTTGTTCTTGAGAACCCATACTACAGCAGGCTCTGGTCTTCACCAGAAGCAAAACGCCTGTTTTCCAACCGCAAGATCAGCTATGAGGTCTGTAACCTACAAGCCTATGGCATGAAAGATCCAAAAGGATACTATGAATCGAAATCCTCGATTTTCATGCACAACCTGCCACCGCAGGTTCTAACTCCTCTCCAGAGGCATTCTGCCAAAACGAAATCTCCAACATCTCCACCAGGAGACGAAAAGGGTATTCAAGGCTACGGTCTTAAAACGAAACTCGCACAAGTGTATCCTTATGAATTCTGTGAGACCTTTGCCTCGTGTTTGGCAAGATTCCTGAAGAGAGATACATATGCATCTCATCTTTCTTTAGTCACAGACATACTAGGATACTCTGGAGATGAATGCCTCCAGGGACTTTCGGAACTTCTTGACCAAGAGTATTCACTTTTGACAGCAAATCCTCTCAAGGATTCCAAACTCCTGCAAGATCCGAAAATCAGATCACTTGTTGCTAGAGTAAATTCCTTATCGAGTAAAACTGAATTACCATTGCATCATTCCAAACCATCACCGTCCCTTGATGCCTTGGTGTCAGACATTACTCGCCTTAGATCAAGACTCTTACCAGGGTCTGGTTTCGAACAGTGTACTCTATACAGAGGTACATTTGGAACAGTCAAAGCACTCACCAGTGTAACTGATGGCGTTCTTGTCTTCTGGAACAAGAAGAAGCCCAATTCGACTATGACGTGTTGCTTGCCGCACCAGGTTTCCTGGAATAAAGTACACCCATCAACCTTCTCGGGGGTGCTCTTCCAGATGACAGGCGGCAAGACTTCACCGTCCGTGCGAACACCGCCGGATGTTATCATGTCGGACGAAGAGGTTTCGCCGTCAGACCCGTCAGAACCCATGAGCACTAATCGCTCACGGATCACATCTGACGATGTCTCTATGCCGGAACCAGATCAGCCGATGCCTCCCGGCACGCCGCCGTCGCGTCCTCCTCCTCCCATACCTCCACCGCGACTACCGGCCGTTTCCTCCGATGAGCCCGTGGCTCCTGCTCGGGCTAAGCCTCGCGTGCATCCGCCTCCTCGCGTTCCGTCTCCTCGGCGTCTGGGGGGTGATGTGTCGCCAAGGTCTTCATCGGAAAGGAAAGTTTCGCCGCACAAACAGAAATCACCTTCACAGGTGCCGACACCAAAACCTAAACCGAAGGCACATCCACAGGGACCCATTCTTCCGTTACAACAAGATGAAGAAGATTCTGAAGAAGAACTGGTCCCGGACGACCCCGGACAACCGTCCGCTCCTCCTCACACCTCTGGTTCACCAGAACCGGAGAGCGATGCCGAGTCAGAAGACACAAGGTATTACTCTGATGAGGAAGGTGACCTGGTCGTAGATGAGAAGGACTGGATCCTTCTCACAGAAGAACAGAAACTGTGCAGTAACACAGGTTCTTTCTCCATGCCTCGGTACATGCATGGCGGACCCGTAGACATCAGAGAGGTAACATCAAGAGTGAGGTCAGACCGAACACGGTATAAACCCACCAAAAGGTTCCGATCTGACATCCGTGAAGAGTATGATCTTCTCACGGAAGAGGACAAGGCCTTATCCCTAAGTTCCCCCAGGAACTCAGCAAATCTGACCCAGAAGGCACAACGGAAGGAGGCAACCGCCAAGGAAAAGCGTGAGATGAAGAAACAGTTTGATGAAGCGAAAGCAGCAGAATATCAGAGCTGGCTAGACAATGATGTCTTTGAGCTCGTCGATACACGGAAACTCGGAAACATCCGAAATTATGTCACTGGTCGATGGGTCCTGACTCTAAAAAGAGATAAGGACGGAAACTTCCTTAAGTGCAAGGCCCGATGGGTCCTAAGAGGTTTCCAGGATCGACAAAAGGACATACAGCAAACTGATAGTCCTGCTGCGAGTCGCCCAGGTTTCCGCTTGGCGATTCAACTAGCAGCTAACAAGCTGTGGAGACTGACACACATCGACCTAAAGACTGCTTTTCTGCAGGGTGAAGCCTATGATGAGTCGAGAGACATAATCTGTCAGATTCCTCCTGAAGCAGGTTATCCTCCCTACATTGCAGCGAGGATGAAGAAACCCGCTTATGGACTTAACGATGCACCTCGAAGATGGTGGAACATCGTTGATAAGGCACTCCTGTCTTACGGCCTGGTGCCAACCCGTGCGGATCGCTGTACATATGTTCTGTATGGTAAGAAGTCTGCAACAGCAGATGCTGAGCTCAAGAAGTCTCAGCCTAAGACCATGGAATCAGCGATTGACTATCTCCTAGATCCCATAGCAGGCAACAATGCCAAGGGTAGACAGGTACATGGAGTAGTCTGTTTACATGTAGATGACCTGTGCATGGCCGGTGATGACACCTTTCGTAAGGCCGTGATTGAATCGATCAAAAAGGAGTTTGCAGTCGGTTCTGAAGACACGAACGATATTATGTTTGTAGGACAGAGATTAGTCTGGAAGGATGCTACAGCATCGGTACCAGCACATATCTCAGTAAATCAGAACCTAGCTGTTGAAGCTCTAGAGGAAATTGTTTTTGATAAGAAGCTCAACAATGAGCAACAATGCACACCACAGCAGCACACTGCTTACAGAAGTGTTTTAGGACAGATCAACTGGCTACAAAGCCGGACTCAAGCTCACATCTGTTATCGCTTCA
Source organism: Symbiodinium sp. CCMP2592 (assembly GCA_905221615.1). Taxonomy (NCBI): domain Eukaryota; class Dinophyceae; order Suessiales; family Symbiodiniaceae; genus Symbiodinium; species Symbiodinium sp. CCMP2592. The sequence continues at coordinate 44,735 of CAJNDT010000093.1, read as the reverse complement.
GTCGGTGTGCGAGTAAGGCTGCCAAGCCTACTATCGGTGATATTCGAGAATTGAACAAGCTTGTTAGGATTTTGAAGTCTACTGAAGTAGAACTGCGTTTTTGGCCGCTGAAAGGAAATCTCAGAATCCTCGGTTACCCTGATGCTTCCTACAGGAACAATGATGACAAATCATCTCAGAGAGCACATGTTATTTTCCTTGCTGAAGATCGAAATCCAAAGCTAAAGGGAATGAAACAATCAGCAGCAGCTGCTTCTTCCAAGAAGAACGATTTCTCTGAATCCTCTATTAAGGAAACATCCTCGAGAGGTAGCCTGGTGGATTATGAGTCTCACAAGATTACGACAACCACAATGTCCACAACAGTGGCAGAGCTTAACGCACTGATGCGTTGCTTTGGTACTTGCCTGTTCCTCAAGGGACTTTGGGCAGATCTCTCATCAGAGACCGTACCCATACATATCAGAACAGATGCGAACAATCTTGTGACAACAGCAGGCACGACACACCTTCCAGAGCAGAAGGAAACTCACCACCTCATTCAGATGCTTCGTAAGGAATCCAACTCTGGATCTTTAGATGACCTAGCTCATGTAAGCTCGAAGTACTGCCTAGCTGATGCATTAACAAAGCACTCGGCGCAACCTGATGAGCTTATCAAGGCTCTGGAAACAGGGAATTTACCAGAAACAGACATTCATCCACCCTTCCGTGAACTTCTTCAACATAAGGCTTTCACTGTCCGGTGGATCATAGACAATTGCAAGAATGCCGCCACAGCGGTAGCCTTCCTTGGAATTGATATCTCAACAGAGATTTACCGATTATTTTACTGCCAAGGAATATGGTGGTAGTCTCGTTTGCTGGTAGCACAACCATGTGCTGGATTTTCTATTTAGACTGTTTTCCGTCTAAAAGAAAATTTGTGTCTGCGAGCTGCGTTTTCATTAAGATCGGACATGTTCATGAGAATTATATGTTCTGTATCATCCGCAGCCGCTTTCAGCCTCGAGCCTCACAGCAATCAGCCTTTCGGGCTAACCAAGCGTTCCTGATCCTGTTTGGTCATTGTGCCGTAATGAGCACACGATCAAACTTCCGTAGCCGTGATGGACACGCCCTACCCAGGGCAGTGCAGGCGTACCATGAGCGACATCCACACATGGATAGCTCGTACCCCGAGTCTCGTCGGGAAGCATCACGTCGAAACACCGAACACGGTGGACACCGAATTCACAAACGTGAGAAAAATCACGAGCCTCAATTCATCATCATGGATCACCAACAGGTGTTCAATCCGCATCCAAGAGATCTTGCTCAATTGATCTCACGATATGGCCATGCGAGTAGAGCAAGGCTCACTCTAAACTCCAGACATGGAGTCAGGCTCTACGAAGGAGTCCTTCAAGGACCATGGGACAACAGTCCCCTTGTATACTGGGATAACAATGTCGGTAATCACGCTCGTGATCCACGCCAGTTCTGTACGATGCTTGCACATCACCTTCAGACAGGCCTCCCACCGGAGGTAGAACAATGTGTGAGCCTTGATGGATCCGGAGAATATGACTATTCCTCCTCAGTGCCAAAACTGGCAGATGTAACAGGTCTCTCACCAGAGATGTGCTTCCACATTCTTTCCAAGACCAACAGAGTCGGAAGGTGGTTGGCACACTCAACAAGACACCTTCAGAACCAGCGCCCAGATCTCTTTGCTGGCCAACACAATTATCTTCTGGACATGTTCAAGTTGGCCGATGCAGAGCTCGCACAGTATACACCACAAGAGATCGCGCTTGGTGTCCTCCTCAACACTAAGTCTAGGTTTGTGGTCACCATGGTTTATAACAAAGATGGCAAGGCCGAAACCACAGATGCCGCCGTTAACATCCCACCGGATGCAAATGTGTTGACCATGAGCAAAATTTTCCTTTCGGCAGTGGGAGGACACGGTTCACGACGAACTCTACCAAGAGCTGAAGAACCAGATCCTGAAGAAGAGAGACCAAGGTCACACATGACCATCTCAGACTTCATGGCAACGGGGAGCAATCCTGTGCAGTCCCATGCACAGCGTCTCTCCACTAACGCGCCAAGGCCCGTCGGCATGGAGGATTTTGTTCGACAGAACAACCCTTGTTACATCATGCATGCCACGGACCTACAGGCATTATCCTCAATCCTGAGGCACGGTCTGGTACCATCAAACCTCCTAGCGCAGGTGGTTACAGCACCAGATTTCCAAGCTCTTGTGAATGAAAACAGTCGTTCCAACAGGGACACTGTTCAGTTCTCAACGCTAAACCTGGCGAATCCCAATCCGACCATGTTGCGTGCCAACAAGGCACTGCTTCTGGTATTCGATGCAAATAACGTAGTTAACGAAGTCACAAACCTGTGGCAGTCGCAAGTAGGGATGTTTGCTACACCAGATGTAGTGCATGCCCGTACTCTTAGCGCCGTATTCGCACCCTCTGAAACACTCTGGGTATCATCGCAATACGATGAGCTCAAGAGCATCGGACCATGGTGGGCAGACCATTGCTCCGAACAGATGCCGTCAGCGACTTACGAGTCGAAGAAATGGTGCGCAAATTACGGCCGAGAAATCGAATCGGCACTTCGAAAAGTGGCAAGGCGAAATCTGCCACCAGAGCCTCCCAAGGCTAGATCTTCTCACAAGAAGTCTTTTTCTCTGCCAAAGACAGAGGCTGACACAGCTCCAAACCTGGAGCAAACCGCTTCTGCAGGTGAGGTACCTCCGAAAACGGAGACTACTGCAAAGGAGATCCATCCGAGATCCAAGCTCGCCCGGCAGGCCGAGGCTGACAAGGATCCGGACAGTCTTATGGGACAGCTCTGGAACTCCGACGGCACCAGAAGCGCCACCGAAGTTCTTAAGATAACGACAGGTCACAAACCTCCAGAACCTGTTCAGGATACTTCCGCCAACGTAGTTCCTCCCAAGGAAGAATCTTCTGGAACAGAGACGGAACCTGAGGAACCGGATCCTAACCAGGATCGTGACGAAGAATCAGACGATGAGTCGGCATCAAGCGAAAAGAGCTCAAAATCTTCGTCATCCTCAGAACTCCGAGTTGATGTTAATCCGTCTCACAAGACGAACTCTGCACCTGCAGCGTCGGAGGAGAAGAAAGAATCTCCCACGGAAGAGATCACAGAGAAACTTGAGAAGGTCAAACTTGACCAACCAAAGCCTGAAGCAGAATATGTTCAGAGTTCAGACGAAGAGCCACAGAAACCAAAATCTCCTAAAAAGGAGAAGGAGAAATTCCTAGTTCTCTTCGATCCTGAAACAGAAAGTTATTATCGAGTCAACAGAAGCAAGCTCAACCTCGAATACGAGGAACCTGCTGATGAGGAAGATCTCGTAAGAGAACATGAGCGCATCAGCGCTCGACTTCGAGAAAATCGCAAGCACCGAATCTCGAAGTCATCGTCTAACCCGGCTATGCAACAGGAAATGAAAGAGAGAATCTGGGTTAGTCGATGGAATCGAAAAATCCGAAGTCCACTCATGATCAAGGATTCTGAGGCTCCTGACGAAGAGGAGTGGGACAGACCCAGAGATTCGGCATCTTCCTCCTCTGCACCTCCTACCAAGGAGAGATTTGTAGGAGTACGCAGGACAGCCATGAGTCTTAACCAAAGGATACGGCTGATGACACGACCAGATAATCCTCTCTGCGATCTTTGCAACCAGCCTACAGGCTATTTTTGCTATTCCTGTGGTACGATTGTATGTGCAGACTGTCGACTTACCCCACAGGGTAAACAACAGATGTGCGAGTGCGTCTTGCCAATCGATTGCCTCGAGACCTCTAAAGTGTCAGCAGGAATGACCTCAGAAGAGCGTCAGGTTTTATACGAGGCCATCCTCACACCTGAGGACGTAGATTTGGCAGTCCAGAAAATCAACATGTATTGTGACCACGCAAGGAATTTGTTCATGAGAGCCCATCCAGGCGTTGATCCATGTAGCTTTGATGATATTAGGAATAATCCTCCTAATACTTACACCAGCTCCACAGAGGCTCCAACCCTGGAGGAATACAAGAGCATCAACAAGAGTCACATCAATATCAAGGACTCCAGAACAAGCCACCCGGCTTCTTTTCTCTCTCTTACTGGCTACGAAGACAAACTGGTGCTCGACGCACATTACGAGATAGTTCGTAATAGGATGGCCGGTGTTAACGAAAAGAGAGAATACATAGAGGGCTCAAACCCAGACAGCGTATCACTAAGCCTAGTGGTATGCAACTGGGGAAATATGGATCGAGCGCCGGTGCCAGCAGGGAATCCCAAAAAGAAACTCAAACCTGAGAAGGGATTCGATTACCACCCTCTTATTGACATGTGCTTCAACAATTCAGCACATATTACCCTCGTACTCGAGGCAGGAGCACTTGCGTCAAAGTATTCGATCGCAACCATGCGACAACATGAATACAGAGGGATGCTAATCCATTCTCCTCCCAAGGAGCCTGAGGCACCCTCAATGTATATTGGAGTCAAGGGTGACCCAACAACAGACATCTCTCTCGTCCACCACTTTTACCGTCACCGAACAATGAAGCCTAAGGCTGGTGGTCCCAAGAAGCGACTGTGGGCATGCCACGGTGCGGTATGCCGCCTCACCTTTGGGTACCACAGTACCATCCCGGAGGCAAAAGAATGGGTCCACCCATATTCCGGCCAGAGGATGACGAGAGATGAGTTCATGAAGATTATCGGATATGACCCTCTCAAGGGTAAAAATCCTGACAAGGATGGACCCACTGATGGCTCTTACCTCTCACCAGAGGCGTGTCTGACAATGTCGGACCTCGACCCTGCGCCGGTTCTCTGTGAATGGAACGGCCATGTCGAGGGTGATGAGCCACCAGAGGAAGACTTTGAGTCATACGCAGAGATCTTCTCACAAGAAGCATCAAACGATCTTGACGAGATGTGGTGTACAAAAGGGCCTTACAAGGTCATCACCATCGCGATCGTCCATTTCAACTCATACATGACTCATAAGGAAGAACAGAGGCGCGAACTGGTGAACGCGTTCCTCAACGAGGTTCTCCCTTTCAAACCGGATGTAATTGCGGGGGATCTCAATAATATTGCGTCGAGGCTCACCTTAAAAGGTGGAGACGTTCACCCGCGAAACGGTTTGTTTTCTCTATACCTGGAGAAGAAACTTGCAGCATTCAACAGAATAGCAGGAAGGCACTCACAAGTGCGACACCTTTGCTTGAACAACTCTGACCAGCACAGACTGGCACGTGCAGATCGTCTACCGCCGGAACCGGCGAAGAAAGTTGCTGACCTCGACTGTATCAACAGTTATATCCTTGACTGGAGTAAAACGCCGCACACGGCGTCACCTAGTCCAAGAGATGCTACACCTGCCGCCGAAAGAACATACTGGGAACGAGTCTCAGATATGTGGCAGGACATGAACAGAAACAGGGATATCGATATCCGTCTGTTTGTCTCAGTCAAGCAGTACTATTCAACTTTTTCTAACCTTGACCTGTGGTTGAGTCCCTCTGACAAAGATTGGCACAGCCCTTTGGGCTTCACGATACAACCAATCCTTACAAAAGGGAAACACAACCGGTCAGATGCCCAGGTTCAGAAGATCGCTGACAAGCGACAGGCTTACAAGCAGCGTAATGCTGAATACTGGGATTACAAAGACTCATTTGTGTATTCATCCGGCAACAGCTGGTACGACAAACAGCAACCACAAGGTAGCTATCACAGATATGGAAGATTCTGGGAAAGGCCACGGCCTGAACGTCCCAGCGAGCCTGAAGGCTCTCCTCCAAGAAGGAGCCAGGCATCATCGTCCTCTTCACAACAAGATCTACCAAGATCGAGATCCAGACCTCAAAGAACCAATATTGTTGACAAGCTCAACATGTCTTTGGAAGAGCTGGATGGACTAGAAGAAGAACCGTCACCAACAAAAAGTGACATCGAAGAACACGAAAGAGAAACATCAAACTTGATGTCTGCTCAGAGAGATGAAGAGGAACAAGAGGACGAATCCTCCAGCCGGAGGAGAAGAAGGAAGGCATCACGCCCACCGTCTGCTCCGAGCGGCAAGGCACTCAGAACAGCTGCCACAGCAGCGGGGTTGTCGGGCTGGTTCGGACACCGTAACCACGGTGGAGCGAACGCAGAGTCTATCAAGACTGATGAACCTTCACTTCCCAACTCACTAACCAGTGAGCAAGACTTCTCCGTCTTCAGCATCGCGTGGAATGTGTTTCTGCTGCTAATGGGCCTACACTGGATGTGGAAGCAGTTCACCAGGGCTCCCATCAGATGTATGGACCGCCAACAATCAAATGCAAAAGCAGCAGCGAAACGACCACCACCATTTCTCGAACCCGAGAATGAACCACAGACGCGTGAACCTTTAGGACCCAACAGGGTCAATTCTGGAGAAACAACGGATTTGCGACCTGTGTGGCACACTTCCCGAAGCGAAGTCTACCATCTTTCAGACAGCTGTTACCAGCTCAAGCAAGCAAAAGATGTTTCAAGGAAGGTGCTGTGTAAAACCTGCCTCCAGGCAGTACAAGTTGCGGAGATTCGCAGGAACGATCCTTTTCAAAGAGGTGATACACGATCACGTGGCACCGAAAGGGACATTGAACGGTTTCAAACCTATGACGATGCAAGTACTACTCCTCATATGAGGCAATTATTCAGTGATGCATTGCATTCACAAATGGCCGAAGAAGCCATGCAGATTACCTATACATCAATCCCTAAGGGATCCTCGGCAAGAGCCAGAGGTACATCTGCACTCGCAAGTGCCTCATCGTCGTCAGTGCCCAAGGCAATGCCACCAGTGCCTAACAAGGCAAACATGTCACCTCCACCTAAGTCTCCTCCGCCAAAGGCGAAAGGAACAGTACCTTCAGATCCTCCGAGACCAAAAGGTCCTACCAGAAGAGGAGGTCAAAATCGGCGCATTCAACGAAAAGCAGCTAGAGAAGCCCATAACAGTGGACTCTGCAACCATGCAGACGCTGCACTTGGCGAAGCCAATCAAGGCCAGGCCATTAACACTATGTGCCGAAACATGGCAGTAAGACACGTCAGCTCTATCGATGCAACGGTAGAAGCAGCCGAGCAGTTTACGCAACGCGTGCAACAGCATGTAGAAACATATGATGAAGAGGAACCGTGGAGCACGGAGTTTCTACCAGTCGTGGAAGTCCTATTCAGGAACTTGAGCAGCGACGAAACAACTGTCATACATGACAATCATACGGTAACTATGCCTATTGAGAAATATCTCGACCTCCTCAGAATCGCACAATCATTGCGAAACTCTATCCAGAGAGACAAGGAGGAAAGAAAGGATCATCTTGACACCATCCAAGATACTCTATCCAGAGTGGAAATCCTTCTAACAGCACTGAAGGACTCAAAAACAGTCTTCAATCAATTGGTCCATTCCTCACTAGAGATAGAGCGAAGACATAAAAACCTCAAAAATGTCCTTGAGACACTTTTTGACGACCAAAGCTCTGAGGAAGACCAGTCAGAATCTGACCATGAAGAAGTCCTAACTCCTTCTGCAGCACAGTACTGGAACAGCCTTCATGCCCACGCCTTATCTCCCTCAGGAGATGAAAGTGAAAGATCATGGGCGTCCTCAGACGGACAGCTTGAAAGAAGAAGGGCCGAACGGGCAAAGGCTAAGCAGCCACAACCGGCTAAAGCCGAGGCAACTCCAATCAGCTCACAAGCTGCACCAAAGGCCGAGCCAAAGGCGACTACATCCAACCATGGATATGACACTGCAGACGCCGCCTTCACCAGGGCTGAGAACAGATTACTCGGAATCTTTTCAAGTTCCGAAGAAGATCACTCAGACCCGGATGAACCACATCCGAACGTCTATGCTCGAGCCTATGATCCAAACCTGGATCCGAATCTGAGATAAGAAAATTCTCAGAGTTTCACAACAGTGACTCACAAAGCTCTAACAAGAGCACAATGAAGGGCTGCATAATTCGGTAGAAGAACATTACCAGACCTGATCTTGTACAGATGATCTCTCTGACCAACATGCATGAGTGTGTGCAAAAGGAGTGACCTCAACAGTGTACTTCAGTGCTATACCTAGCATAAACAATATGCTGTTTTTATCATGAGTCCAAACTCCGCAACTGTGACAGTGGGCATAATAGTATATGTGTGAATGTGCGGCCATGCTTCCGGTAAAAGAAAATTAGTGTCTGTTTGTTTGCGTAAACCTCTAAAGGGGTAGCTCTAACAGGTACCTACAGCAATGGCTGCATGCTCATACATATACATTCCGCTGCCCATTGGCTCACAGTGGTTTTACCATATTGAGACAAGACAAGCTCTCCTTGCGTAGCAAGACAAAACAACTACTGTCCGTGTGCAGGGCGCTGCCCTTTGATCCTTAGGGAATAAACTGGTCATACACCTCCTAACAAGGAGCATTTCCTTGTGGGTGTATCGGCTCAAACCTTATGGATCCCCCTTTAGAAGGACCCTTCTAGATCCCCTTTTAAAGGAAACCCTAAACCTTATAGATCCCCTTTAAAAGGAAACCCTTACCTTCTAGATCCCCTGTAAACGGAAACCCTAGAAAAGCCCTTTAAACGGACCCTTCTAGATCTCCTGTAAAAGGAAACCTAAACGGAACCTTATAGATGCCCTTTAAAGGAAACCTAAATCCCCTGTAAAAGGAAACCCGTAAACCTTATAGATCCCCTTTAAAAGGAAACCCTAAACCTTATAGATCCCCTTTAAAAGAAACCAAAACCTTGTAGATCCCCTTTAAAAGGAAACCCCCCCACGAAGCCGAGGCCGCACTTGGTTTTGCTCAGTCGATTGAGGTCGGTGGAGGCTCAGCCTCGTTCCTCGGACCTCACACTTTGCGGGTTTATGGGGGCGATTTAGGGTTCCCTCTAAAGGGATCTATAAGGGTTTGGGGGTTAGGGGTTGGGGGGTTTGGGGATTTAGGGTTGAGGGTTTAGGGGTTTGGGGATTTAGGGTTGAGGGTTTGGGGGTTTGGGGATTTAGGGTTCCCTTTAAAGGGATCTAAAAGGGCTCCTTCAAAGGGAGCTATGGGATTTAGGACTCTTGGGTTTAGGGGTTAGGGGTTTACGTATTGAGGGGGGATTTAGTGTTGAGGGGTTTCGGGGTTAGGGGTTTGGGGGATGTAGGGTTGGGGGTTAACGTTTAGGGTTAAGGAGTTTTCAAGGCATTGAGTTTAAGGGGTTTAGAGTTCGGGGAGTTTAGGGTTTGCATGATCTATTCCCAAACAGTCCAACAGCTGTCCACTATCAATCCCTGCCGTAGCTTAGCTTAGTTTAGGGAACATCCCCGAATTCAGGGATTCTTCGCGTGTATGGGTAGCAGACGTATGGATGCAGCACGTAGCGACCAATCCATCTACCGACCTGCCTACCAACCCACCTACTTAGCTGGCTAGCTATCTACCTGTTTGTTTATCTTTGCACCTATCTACCTATCTATTGTACCTACCTAGATGCCTTTCTATCTATCTACCTATCTAGACATTCACGTATGTTTTTACATATGCTTGCATTTCTGCATGCATGTATGTAGCGTGTTTCCTATTCGAGGTCTAGGGTTCTGGATAATGATCGGCAAGGGCGGACTTGTAGGCTTTGAGACCTCAGGGCACATCTGGTGCACGGTTCAGGGTTGTATCAACATAGTAGAGCACAGCACCCCTGAACGCTATTTTACCTACAACTCACCTTACAAAACCGCATCTTGTCCGCCAAAGCTTTGCAGTGCACAAGGGCAGCATCGCTGCTGCAACTATATGGAAACTTGCCGTTGCCATGGAAATTCGGAGGACTCCACAATACTTGCGATGCATCCCCGCTCCGGTAATCACTGCCGGCGATGATCTCGGAATGCAATGCCGCCTCATTGACTCAAAGCTTTCGGTTCTAATTCTCAAACCGAACTGCGTTTTGTAACAATAGGGATACCAATCTAAGCCGCATGTTCAAAAGGATCTTGTCCAGGAGGACCCTTTAGAAAGGGGCCCCTGGGCTTCTGAAGCTCCACATGGCATGTGAGTGATTGGCCTCCAACCCGTTGCAGCATTGAGCCTTTCCCCAGGCCTGTGCCCGGAAAGCTTCTCTCATCGCTTGGCCAGGAACCCAGGTGTTACACCTTGCATAAACATGGTCAGAGGAAGCGATGAAAGGTCAGCGGGCTACTCTCTCTATCTAGCCAGTAGCTGCATGATGCCGAATGGAAAGTGTAGATTTCCGATTCTCTCCTAGTACCCGAAACCCCTGAGCCCTAAACCCGAAGCCCCGACGAAGTAAGACAAAGCCTTGGACATGTCTGCCTAGCCGAGATCACGCTTGCGAGACAAGCACAGAGGCCTAAATCATTGCAGACTAGGATCGCAGTGGGGCATATTCTACAGTGATTGAAATTAACGTCCTCGAAACCCGGAAGCCCTGTCTAGGGTTCAGGGTTAAACAGTCAACACTTTAGTGTATTGAATAGACCCTAAAACCACACCCCAACTCAAATCAAGAAGCCGTAAATCAACAGACTCGCAATTTCGAGAAGTCGTCAGCAGCTCACCCATCTCCTTCAAACCCTGCCCCTTCTAGAACTTAGGCCCTAAAGTCAGAACCCCAAACCCTGGCCCTAACCCCAAAGCAAAAGCCGAAAGTCAAAACCCCAAACCCCTGGAGCTGTTCCCTAAACCCCAAAATGGGGGGTTTCCGAAATAGGGGATCCTCATGTGGTACCCTAAATAGTACGATCCTTGTTATAAGGATCCCAAAAACCCTCCAATGTTCGGAAACGCCCATATAGTAACCTTTGATAGTGGATCCCAAGGGTTTAGGGTGGAGGGCTCCGATCCCTCAACCCTAAACCCCCTTTTTGGGAGTTTCCGGAAATGGGGGGGGGTACCTTATCTTGGGGTCCATATATTAAGGATCCTATGATTTAGGGTGCTATATCAGGGTCCCCCTAGTGTCAGAAACTCCCATATAATTGACCCTCTTATAGATCCCAAGGTAGGAGACAGCTTCCCACGCACTCGAAGTTGCAGTCACTACGCTCCAAAAAGCCCCTAGACCCCAAAGCCTAAACCCCTAAACTTCCTAAACCTCCAAACCCTAAACCTCTAAACCTCTGGGACCTGTGCTGCGGAGAAAGGGGCCATTGCATTTAAAAAAAAAAAACTTTAAACCCTAAACCTTAAACCCTCAACCCTAGACCTCCAAAAAGCCCTGAGGCTCCGGCAAAGCCCCGGGAAGTCGACCTCACACTTACAGCGAAGGACGGCGCAAGGTTTCGGGCAAGACGACGAGATTTCGGTGGTTTAGGAATCTAGCTGTTTTAGGGGGTCAGGTTCAGGGTTGGGGGGTTTCGGGGTTTTGGGAATCTACTTTTTTTAAGGGTGTAGGGGTTTGGGGCTTAAGGTGCATGATCTGGTCCCCAGGCTCCTCCTCTTGCCATCCACATTACTTCACTAGGTCAGCCCCAGTCATCAGGTACCGCTGAGTCCCGCTAGCTTCAGCCACCCGAATTCTACACTCTTCGGCCTGAGATGGTTGTGCCGAGAAGAGTGTGCCAGTGAGAGCTTGTGATGAAGGACACTCCTCCCACAGCACTAGCACAGGTTCGATGCGGCTCGGCAGAAAGGTTGTAAGGATTCACCTACTGAGCTCAGAACTTACGAAAACGCTGTCAGATATTGTAGCGGCCTTGTCATTAGGTTTTCGCACGGAAGTATGTATCAAGGCAAGTCGAGTGCCGGGTTCCAGGCAGTGTTCCAGGCAGTTTATGTTTACAGCTGCAGGGTTCGGGCTGCAGAATGGAGACACTGGACAAGGCTAGGGGGACGTATCTGGTGCAAATTAGGCTAGAAGCAAGGCCTGGATATGGTAAGACACATAGACTCTTCCTTCGGGCTCCTTCGTATGCAGTACGTTGTATCCCAAAACCCTATTCCAACTGTTAAGGCATTAAGGTCCATACACAATAGCACGCAGGCTATGTCCGATATTCATGACCTCGTTCCCGCCTTGACCGTCATGTGGCAGAGGGGCTGTTTGTGGCCTTCGTGATATTGAAAAGAGGGCTCAATGATGTAGAGGTTTGGGGAGTAGTTCGTAATGATCGTGGTGGTGCATATATATACCCCAAAAACCATCCAAAACCAATTTCCATCCAAAGACACTTCGGCGGCTAGTTTGCTGCTTACTTTCCTGGCAAAGAAGCTGCAACCCCATCGACCCAACACTGCTTGCGGCTGGGTTTTTTTGGCTTAGGGTGGTGGGCTTGGGGCATGTGAAGCAGGGTGTCCATGTCAAGGTTGGGTTTCTCAGGCTCCGCTTTTGGGGGATCTTCAGGCTCAGAGTCCTCATGTTGAAGTGCCCTAGTTTCCGAAACTCCCCACTATGACTACTTTAGCAGCATTTGTCCACGTAATGATGGACAACTTGGAAAGCCCGCTAGTTCGAAGGATTTGCTTCAAGCTGCCAGAATGCTTTATCTAAACTCCCCCGCCCTGGATCACTGAACCCTTTACTTTAAAATCCCGTAACTCCCAACCCTAAAAACCCCTAACCTCAAATTATCTCATAAAACCAATACAAACCCTAAACCACGTTTTAGGGTTAAGGGTAAACCCTTATTACGCCAAGAAATCTGCTTCAAAGGCCCGCCGTGACGCCTTCGAGCTCGGAGTGGGAATCTCTGTTGGATGAGGCCTGGGGTTCAGAGTAGTCCATATAAGGTTACTTTGAAGATCATGGGACATAGTAACTATTTCTTTAAGGGTTCCTTTAAGGGATCTACAAGGGGGTTCAGGGATCCATAGGGATTTCGTTAAGGGTTCCTTTAAGGGATCTATAAGGGGGTTCACGGATGCTTAGGGATTTCTTTAAGGGTTCCTATAAGGGATCTATAAGGGAGTTCTATAAGGGGGGAATTTAAGTTACTTGGAGGATCATGGGACTTAGTAAGTAGGTCACAGATGGGGTTATAAGTCGCCTATGTGGGGTTATCCTAGTTATAACCTACTTATCACCTTACTTACTAAGTCCCATGAGCCTTTAAGTAAGGGTTCCGTTAAGGGGAAAGGTTGTCAGGTTTGGGGTTTAGAGTTTGGGGCGGGTTCAGCACCTCCAGTTCGAACATTCTCTGCTTAAGCTGCTTACTGCGGTCTGGAGAATCTACTTGCCCACGAATCCACCCACCCTGTGGATCCCACAACATTAGGAGAATAGTTTAGGTTTCTTACTTTCTTCACTTCATTTAACGAAACCCTAAACCCTTAGCGTTCTAAACGACGCATGAAGAATGTCCTGACGCAACCATCTCGTGGGGATCAGCGAGAAACCTAGTTGATACATATATGGGTGTTTCCGAAAATTAGGGGTACCTTATTTTGGGGCTGTTGTAATAGGGATCCTACTATAGTTAGGGTACTATATTAGGGTCCCCCATTTTCGGAAACACCAATATCTTAGCCGGCTCAGTCTGTTGACGTACTCATTTCTCGAGCCACTACGGAGAGGCGTTGGGTGTCACGGCGCAACACTACTATAGGGGTACTGTTTTGGGGCTTCCTTGTTATAGTTGCAGTATAATCTACCCCCAAAGCCAAAACTCTGCTCTAACTATGATGGCCCCAACACTACTAAAATCTCAAAGCTCTGTTCTCACTGTTATGGCCCCTACACTATTACAATCTCAAAGCTCTGTTCTAACTATTATGGCCCCTACACTACTAAAATCTCAAAGCTCTGTTCTAACTATTATGGCCCCTACACTTTTAAAATCTCAAAACTCTGTTCTGACTATTATAGCCCTACACTAGTAAAATCTCAAAACTCTGTTCTAACTAGTATGGCCCCTACACTATTAAAGTCTCAGCTCGGGTGGAGGCGAGCTGTTAAAGCATCCTCTTGGGCTTAGGAGCTGGTTTCTCACAGCATCGTTTGTGTAACACCTGGGCCTGAACCAGTCTCAATATGATGCACTCAGTGTTCCTGAATCTACATAGAACTCGATTGGAAATATCAAGATTTCTGTATCAAGCTAGTTGGCAGCCTCCAGGCACACGAGCCATCACAAGAGGCAAGCGGGCGGAGGGCATTGGCCGACAGGGTTTCTGATTTCGGGGACTTGGCTAGTGGCTCTCATCTAGGGGCCTAAATGTATTGTGTTGGTTCATTGATATGGTGGAAGTCTAATGCACCCCAAAACCTGTTCTAACTATTACGGCCCCTTTGTTAATCTGGGGCTTCACTTCTGAGAGCATCGCCCTGATCTCTGATTGCTACAAAGGTGCCTTCAGACCCGGATTCGCATCCGGTTTAGGGTTCAGCATTTAGGGTTAAGGGATAAGGGGTTGGGTTTAGGGTTTGGAGGCCTGGTTGAACAAGATTCGGTAGTCTAAGGCAAGTGCGGCGGCCAATAAAGCACCCGTTTCCTCCATGCAAGACCTAAACCGACAGTCAGCAAGGCATTTTTGTGTAGGGCCTCCGCGACCTGCAGCAGTACGCAATGTACTGCAGAAGTTGATTGTAAACCCTGAACCCAAAAACCCGTAAACCCTAAACCTACTGACACAAGTATCCAGATAGCATCAAACCTCCCCGGGCATGGCCCATTTGCAACGGGTGTGGCTATCTTGAAGATGGTGTCATCCACGAGATACAGCACCATTATAGACCATCGATGCTTACTGGAATTTTGAGAGCTAGCCAGTAACGTCCGACGCGCCAGGCTCTGAACTCCATCGTCGTGGCCTGCCTGCGAGATCGAGAAGTGGTTATGGTTGAAGCAAGTCTGGTCACAGTCTGGTCTGATAAATCCTGGAGACGGGATACAGCTCAGCTCCATAGCCGGCTTTGATCCCTCCCTTGCCCTGTTTGTTTCAGTGAGCTGCACAACTCCTAGTGTTCATGCCCGAAGCCGGTTGGCTAAGGTAGAAGCCGGAAGAATCACTCATACTATTCCTTAAATCTCCACAACATGCGTAGAGTGTGGCTTACTCCACTAGCGAGTTCTGATGATTCAGGCTCCCAGAGACTTCAATATCCCTTAATTAAGGAATATACCTTAAATCATATTGGGGATCCTACCATAATTTAAGGAATATTCCTTAACTAAGTGATATTGGAGTCTCTGGGATCCTCCATCACACAGCTTCTGCTGTCCGACAGAACCCCAGGTTGCTCATATCACGGAAGTCGCTGCTGGTCGTCGTTAAGTCAAGTTGCCAATAAATGCGATTTAGGGTTTAGCTTAGAAGCTGCCCCCACCCTGTAATAGTGGCTATAAGGATTATAGTAGGGCCCTATTATATTCCTACTATACCACTATGACAGGCTAGGAGCCCCTTGAAAGGTTTAGGGTAATACACATTCCTCGCTGCCCAGGAGATGCTCAATGCGCAGAAAGCACGTTTATTGCCGCCTGACTGAAGCCATCTGAGGGACTTTGAGGGTGTGCGGTCCCGTTTCCCCTTTGCGTGCGGCGAGGCTTCTCAAGCTAGTAAAGTTCTGGCAAAGTCCAGCAACGATATCGATCAACCTTCATGCAGCTATACTTGATCTCCGAAGTATTTTGACAGGGTGTGGGGCTTTCTGCGGGGCGCAAGACAAGACTCAGCCGAGGACATAAAGCCCCAACTGAACGCCTGAACCACAACTCTCAGCGGTTTTCTAAGGCAGGAGAACCACATGCTCTCACTCGAGTCCGAGATTGTCCGCTTGTCCAAGGACCGTTTGCAAGCGCCAAGAGAGCGAGTATAACATATTACAAGTTCCTTAATACGACATGGTATGATATGGTAGATAGTGAAATTCATTACAAAAAAACAAAAACGTGATCCAATGCAAAATAAAATGGTATAGTAGATAATCCAATATGGTAAAACAGACTAGATTAGAATAGAGTAGACTAGAAAGGTATATGGTCTATACACACATTGACACACATACACACGCATGCACTCTCATGGACCAGATTTCTATACTCTTGATTTTACGTCATACCATGTTATACCATATTCTGGGCTATTATACTATACTATAGCGTGTGTATATATGTATGCTATATTTGTTCGTTCATATAATTATCTTTTTCACACTATGTTCGCACAACCACATTCACCAGCGTTAGTATTGAGTGCTTGTTGGCGGACGATGTCGTTCACGGATAAAGTTCTGGCATGTTTTCAGGAGGTTTCTATAACAGGGAGGGTCTGGGCTATCGAGGCAATGTTATGCAACGAAGCACGAACTTGGTAACCCATCTTCAGCAGCGACGGTCTGCATACCATAGCCGTAATCGCTGTCACAGATCCGAAAAGGAGAGAAGCGGACAAATGACAGTAGTGAAGAATACCGTCAGAAACTGTTGTGCGCAAGAGCATGTGCTTTCAGCTGACCTTCACTCATATTTCTTTCTTTTCCCCAAATCCTAAACCAGCAAACCCTGAACCCTAAAACCCAGTTTGATGAGCCTACGAAGCTGGAAAATGTGCTGCTCATGCCCTGCCTCGCTTAAAGTAATTAGGATAAGCTCGCTTTGGGGACTTATAATCCCAATTACAACCTACTCTCTAAGTCCCATGATCCTTTAAGTAACCTACATTCCCCCCTTGTAGAACCCCTTGTAGATCCCTTAAAGGAACCCTTAAAGAAATCCCTATGGACCCTTCGACTCCCTTATAGATCCCTTTAAAGAATTCCCTATGGATCCCTGAACGGAACCCGTTACTTAAGGGTACTTAGAAATATTTTTTAATTTTTGGTTACTATAATCCCTAAGAAACAGCTAAAAATAATAATTTTTGCTAGGGTTCTAAGTTCAGTATAGGTTAAGGAAACCTAGTTACTAAGTCTCATGATATTCCAAGCGTTCCAGGAGAACCAGGCGCTACGCGCAAGCGGGGGTCTCAGAGTACTATAGGGACCCCAGAGACTCCAATATCCCTTAATTAAGGAATATTCCTTAAATCCTATTAGGGATCCTACTATAATTTAAGGTATATTCCTTAATTAAGGGATATTGGAGTCTCTGGGATCTTAATAATCACCCATATAGGGACCTAAATAGTACCTGTTCTGAGGGGTTCCTTTATTGGGATCTGTAAGGGTTATTAAAAGGGATCTATAAGGGTACTATGATATAGGGGTCTAGATAATTACCAATACTCTTTTGGGGTTCCTTTAAAGGGTTCTGTAAAGGGGTCTATACGGGATCCAAAAATAGGGTTCTGTGGAATAGGGGCCTTTATAATTACCAATACTCTGTTGGGGGTTCCTTTAAAGGGTTCCTTAAAGCGGTTTATACGGGATCTATGATAGGGTTCTATGGGATAGACTAATAATTACCAATCCTATTTTCGGGGTTCCTTTATATAACTATAGTATAATGGACCCAAAACCCTACTCTACCTATTAAGGCCCCTAAATTAACTCCTCGTATTTTGGACTTTCGCCGTTCTGGGATTCTTGAGTCTCTCCTAATGGTCGAGCAGGTAACCTTTAACCTTTCTTGGGTAGTAATTAGGGTTTAGGGTTTAGGGTTTAGGGAAGTCCCTATATAAGCCCTGCATAACCAACCAGGGTAAACCTTTATGATACCCGACAAGTAGGACTTAAAGGCTCAAGGGACTTAGTAAGGTTGAGGGTTCCTTTCAAGGGTGCTATCGGGATCTATCGGGTTCTGTAGTAGGGTTCCCTTGAAGGGTTTAGGAGTTTAGGGGGCTTAGGCCATGACCGTAGTCTTGTTTTCGAAACTGCCGGAGGTCAAGGATTCCCTCAGCTTTAGGGTTTTTTGATGTCGGAACCTGATTAAGAAACCCTGGGCCTGTATTAGGGTTCCTTTAAAGGGGTCTATAAGGGTTACTATAAGGGATCTATAAGGGTACTATGATACTGTAGGAACCTGATCAAGCAACCCTGTCCTATAACGCCAAAAATGGTAGGACTCATATAAGGAACCCTAACAAAGACCCAAGGTTTCTTAATCAGGTTGCTACATCAGGGCTTTGGGGCTTGCGGGCTTTGGGCTTTAGGCGGGGAAGGCGCTTGGAGATCTTTGGCCGCTGTAGGTTTGCCGACAATGCCTCCTTGCCGTGAGCGCGTGGTCTGCTTTCTTTGGGTGTATGGTTTAGGGCTTAGAGTGCTTAAGGTTTTAGGGTTGGGCTATTTGCTAGGTTTGGGGTCTGGGCGTTTGGGTTTAGGGCCTTCTACCAACATGCCGATGCTCCCAAAATCCACCTATTTATGTACGTTGCCGTGTGTCAGTGTGCAGATGAAGCCAAAGCCGCACGGCCCAAGGACATGCCGCAGTAAACCTGCAGGCACTGGTGAATATGCGAAAACACAACTTGCAAGTTATGCCACGAATACAACATGGTGAAGGTGCAGTAGTCATGTGGTATCATTTCCGGTGCTGGTGTTGCCTACTATGATTAAGGCTTCCATCCCTCCTCCTACTCTGGCCTTTAGCACGTCGCTTCCTTTCTACGTTGGTGCTCAATGCAGGTGTGGAAGCCGCCTACATGGTAAATCCGGTGTCGCTTGCCTGCCACATGAGCTGTTTCCACTGGTGGATTCAGAGTTTCGGATTGCCACAGCCGTGGCACCTGTTTACAGGTCCATTGCTTCGTTTGGCGACACAGGCTTGGGGTGCCGCTTTACCGTCTTTCCAAGAGAGTCGAATATTCCAATAACCTCAAACACCGAAGCCCTGGAACTCTCAACCCTAGTAAGCGTCGGCTTCGTATGTCACACCCCGAAACTGAATTGCAAAAACTCTATACCCTTAGCTACAGCAGGATCCTCAAGGCTACGAAGATATCCCTCTTGCCTACCTTGTCTGGACACCTGCATCCTCAGGAACCCTGCGATTCCAATGCCCAATCCGATGATGCTTCCCACTCCAGCAGCTTGATTTGAACACGAATATGCGGGCAGCGATGCCCAGGTCTTCTTAGATAGTGAACGGGGGAACTTTAAACTTTTGGGCTTTTTATTAGCCCTATCTTAGAAAGAAGCATCACTGGAGTCTCATCTTGTGCGTTGATGTTGAAATGGTGGCATCGGAACTCCTTCACCAAGTGCTCCCAGCCAATGTGAAGTGACCTACAGTGACCTACAGTAATTCATCATCTGCTAACCTAACCTAAAGCCTAGACCCTAAAACTGAACCTTAAGCCCTACATCCGGACAACGAGGGCGTGCCGGCGTGCTTTTTTGGCCTGTCGGATGTGTGTTGGTGGGCATGGTTGGTCAGTATACGAAACCGTGCGTTTGAACGGAGTGCTTGCATGTCCGGCTTTGAGCATGGTGCAGCTGAGATGTTACCCACACCAGTCGGAGTACTGCCTATCAAGAAGAAGGTCTTGACAGCATCAGATCACAGTGCTACTGTCTAGGGCCGAGGCATGACTCAATGATGTGGGCTGGATGATTTCTAAGCTTGCTAGCGCATGTCGCAAGGGAACTGCAGGGACAGATGGCCGGGGCTAACCAAGACTGCACACCACGAAGGCTCGTTTGCTACACCTCCAGGACGTAACGCTGGTTTGCAGATTCTCTGCTCCTTGAGGGTTCAAGTTCTTCCATGTGGCATGTCGTGGCATCGGAAGAAGAATTGCGGCATCGAGGACGCAGACCTGCTCCGTGCAGTGAATGAAGTGCTCCGTGCTGCAACACTTGGGTTGAAGTGATGGGCGAGAAGATCGAGAATTTGAATGCTACACACAGCTCGTCAGAAAGACGAGATTTTCCTACGGACATGAGCAACAAGAACAGATGAGGACGAGGACCCCCCCAGGACGATGTAATATGGGGCCCGCCCTTACTAATTAGAATAGGGCTTTTCGGTGCGTATTATACTATGGATATAGTAAGGATCCCCAAAATAGTATAGGTAACTATAAAGGCTTCTATAGTGGAATGTTCGGGCCGCCCCTCCACGAGACCCGGGCCAGCAACAGCGGTTTCAACCCACGATGCCCCAAAAAGAAGGCGTGGACTCCGAAGAAGCCCGCGCAAGAAGGGGCTCCACGGGTCTTCTTTACAGGCTAAACCCAAAACCCAAAGCCCTAAAGCCCTAAAGGGTCTATCTGGGTCGATTTAGGGACCCGAGCCCTGAGGTTCTCATGCCAGTGGAGACAGCTGGCAGCGCAGGGCACCCAGTCGTTTAGGGTTTGGGTTCAAATCCAGGGCGGAAAGTTGAAGCGTGAAACTCTTGCGTACAGCTGCTGATCAGAGAGCACAGTGCTCCTCGCTTGTTAAGAATCGCAGGGGCTCATGTTGCTACTATAGGGGCCTCAATAGTTACCAATCCTATCTTGGGGATTCCTTATTGATTATATTATAATGGGCCCCAAAACCCTATTCTAATTACTAAGGCCCCTATATTATTGCGCTGGAGGCCCTTTGCTGGAGATTTTGTCAGGTCATGTTCCTGCTGCGTAGCTGAGGCACGCAGCATCGATCGTGGCTTCAGAAGGGCTGCCCTCAAGCTAGAGACAATATCCCTTAATTCAGGAATATACCTTACATCATATTAGGGATCCTACCATAATTTAAGGAATATTCCTCAATTAAGGGATATTGGAGTCTCTCGTGGCCCCTGATTCGGGTGACTTCATGCTAAGCGTCCCACAATCGGCTCTTCATGAGGGCCAAGTATTGTCTGAAACTCCCAAATCCCTGAACCCTAAACGCCAAACCCCAGCCGCCAGAAACTACGGTTGATGATATAAATCCTGCATTATTCATTATAAGGAATATACCATAATTCTTATAGTGCAGGGTCGTTAAGGTCATGCAGGGTTCATCTCATCAACCGTAGGACCGAGCTCCAGCCAAGGGTGGCTGCTCTGGCATTGGAGCCACGATGCCGCTCCCGGGTTGCATGTCAGCGGGCTTCAGTCTAAGAAGGGTTTTGGGGTTGCCCAGAGACTCCAATATCCCTTAATTAAGGAATATACCTTAAATTATAGTAGGATCCCCAATATGATTTAAAGGTATATTCCTTAATTAAGGGATATTGCAGTCACTGGGTAAGAAGGGTTTTGGGGTTGAGGGCTAGGTGGGGGTTCAACGTCTGTTGAAACCCGGAGAAATGTCAGCACTGTCTCTGTCGGAGTTCGTAGACCAGGTGAAGCAGTTCGAGTGGTTCTGGCAGGGTTGAACCAGACTCTCCAGCGCCGCAAGCTCGAAACAGACCCAGTTTTTAATGTGTGAATCAAGCGTGTCTGCATGCGGCTGGACTCGAAGTGGGAATGTTCGTGGAAGCTCACTTAGCCTGGAAGGCTGGAATAATTTCAACAAATAGCACTGGTATTCCCTAGGCTTCCATTTAAATAAGAGTACACTTTCGCAAAAGCCCAACACCCTTCCATAGAAATTAAGTCCGCCTATACTGACTTGAGAACCTCCTAAACCCTGAAACCCTAAACCCCTAAACCCCTACGCCCGAGACCCCAAAACCCCTAAACACCTAAGCCCTAGACCCTAAACCCCTAAACCCTCAACCCCACAAAACCCTACAGCCCTTCAGAGTCCTAGAGCCCTGCATAGCCAAAGCTCCTCCCCCCCCCACCCCCACCTCCTGTAATCCCTAAACCCTAAATCCCTAAACCCCTAAACCCCTAAACCCTAAACCCTAAACCGTGGCCCCCCTGCCCCCCTGAAGTTCGAAGCCCTTAGGTCATCGTCGCCTTGGACCGGACCCGGTGGCTTGCAGGCTCGTCGTCGCCCGATTTAGGGTTTCGGGGTCGGGTTTCGGAGGTTGAGCTTTGGGATTCGGAGTTTTGAAATTATGCAGGCAGTCAGCAGACAATCTGAGAGAGAACGACGTCTTGGATCCTCACCGGGTT
This sequence comes from Symbiodinium sp. CCMP2592, assembly GCA_905221615.1. Classification (NCBI taxonomy): domain Eukaryota; class Dinophyceae; order Suessiales; family Symbiodiniaceae; genus Symbiodinium; species Symbiodinium sp. CCMP2592. Next base: position 22,789 of record CAJNDT010000093.1, on the reverse strand, counting down.
TAGGGTTTAGTCAGGGTTCAGGGCAGCCAGCAGATTTGGAGGCTTGCAGTTCGAACAGCGACGAGACCGGCCAGCTCTACAATAATTTCCTGAGGGTACAGGCAAGCTATTGGAGACTCCATAAGCCCCCCTTATCTGGGCCAACACATGTCGCCTGGCTCCCGAGTGTCTCCAGGGACCTAACAAGGAATGAACTGGAGGCTTGTATGTGGGATCGAGGGCGGGGGTTGAGGGTTTTGGCGATTTAGGTTTGACAGGGTCAGTGGTTCAGAGATTAGTGATGGGATCTCGTGTTGTCGGGCTCCTCGGTTTCAGGGTTCAGGATTTGGGTTTAGGGTTCTGCAGCGACGGCTATTGCTTCGGATGAAATTCTGAGGGGAGTCCGCCTAGGGGTCGAGTGACGGACAGCGAAACTGCTCGGAGCAAAGTGTTATGCATGTGCGTAGTTGTCAAAATTAGGGTCCCTTTTTGGGTACCCTAAGGTGCCGTATTATATTAAGAATCCAAACAGGGACCCTAGTTTTGACAACCACCCATGTATAGAAGGTATCTACGCTCCTGCACTAAATGCGAAGAACTTACACATGAAGAGCTGGTTCAATTTGTCAAGTGGTTGTAGTGCCTCATCATACAGAATGACCTGACTTTGCAGGACTTGGATCTTCCACTTAACGGACCTGCCGCCGAACTTCCAGGCATGAGTATTGGCTTTAGGATTTTACGGTTAAGCGTTTTGGGGTTTGGGGTTTAGGGTTTGAGGGTTTTAGGGTTCAGGGTAGGGGTAGTTCTCCAAATTACGGTCCCTTTTGGGGACCGAAGAAAGGCCCCAAATTCGAGAACAACCCATGTAGGGGTAAGAACAACCAGTAAGCAATAGTTGTCTTGTATGGTCCCTATAGACTGCATGGTATAAGTACCAAAAAAGCCTCTTAGCTTACTGCTAAGCTGCGGCCTGTTTACGAGCCTTCCACAGGCCACGGCAGTCTTACAACAAGGAACCCGGGGACCCAGCTTTAGGAAGTTAATTTTTGAAAGAGACTGTCGCCAGGAAGCCTTTATTGATGAGAGATGTCAAGGTTCGTACTGGAGCCCAAAGCGAGTGGCCAAGCCCGTTTTGTACGGAGTTGGATCACGAACATTGTGGGAGTTTGCGAATCGTAGCCTGCGCTCGAGATCGTGTTTTACTGCAACTGTGGAGACCATGGTATTCTAACTTAGCATACTGTACTTGTACCATTTGTACCAGGTTTGAGGAGGTTGGCAGTGGCTGAAATCGCTACATGCGATGCAATCCCTCGTCCGGTTGCGCGGTCAATCCTAGAGTGGGTTTCGGACATGGCTACAACCTGTGATGTTTGCAGGGCGGGAGCCGAAGATCGCGCCCATGTCGAAGAACCCACCTGGCGTTGGCATCAAGCGAAACTCAGCGGCACAATCCAGGTGTCCTTTTTATTTGAAGGTTCCTGCGTGCCTGCCAGCGACCTCCGAAAGTGTTTATTGTCATTTGAGGGTCCGGTTACTCTTCTTGGGAAGTTCAGGCATGTTTTCCAAAGCGTCAAGGTTTGGAATGCCGATGGATGGTAGTCTGCACCTGCATGATACAACTTCAAGCCCTCCCAGAGGTGAAAGTTGGAAGGAATTGGAGCGGTGTTGAGTCCCGTCGTTTTCGCCGGGAAACAGTGAGAGCGTCATGGCTTTCGGTCCCAGAAGTTGTTGAAGGTCCCTCAGATCATGACACAGACCTGTAACTTCGGTGGCCCCAAGGTTTAGCCATGAGATAACCCCATGCGAATCCTGATGACAGAAGGGTCCGGAGTCCGCATTTAGCGAGTTGCCAGCACCTCCTCAATCCAACATCTCGCAAGCCTTGTGGCAAGGAGTCGGGAAAGTCGAGCCGAAAGAGGCGAGGAAAATGTTTGTCCGGTGTGGTCAGTTGTTTGGATCACTAGTTTCGATATTCATACAAGTAGGTGGTAGAGGCTTCAAGCCGTCGCAGCAAGATCAGCAAGGTCTGACACATGTGGCTTGATCAGCGCTTGGACCCTTCTGAGGCAACTTGTGAACTGTCAGGGCAGGTATTCCGCCATGGCATGTCCCACACGACACCAGCTAGGATGCTTCCAGGACTTCAGAGGTCAGTAAGACTTTTTTTGGTGTGAGATGCAGATCGCTGCTTTGCCAAGCAAACGTTCGTCTTGCATTTGTCCCAACAAGACCACTGAGGTGAACAGTTGGACGGGGGAGGAGACGCTTGTAAAATTCCGGCGCACAGTACGTAGAGTAGCTTTCCGGTTGGACAGAGATAATACTTCCATCGCAGAGGGAAATGGGAATCATCTAGGGCAGAACAGTCCGTTATGACACCCGAGCCGTGCCATTTAACACACCCATTCGGAGTCGTTTGCTCACACCCCACCATGCTCATTCCGATTTTTTTCCTACACAACGACTTTTCTCTGTGGCGCCACGATACATGAAAGAATGTAGTGTAACTTGGTAAAGAATAATATCGTACTGGAAGGCTGCTCCTGCGGGACCAGATCCTCAGGGGCGAACAACAGCAGCGTGGCGACTGAGAGGGGGAAGGAGGTTGTTTAGCGCTTCCTGCCCGAGGACGGTAGCTTAGTCATTCCTTGTTTCGTCTTGTTGCTGAAAGGGGTCTGATCCTGACGTGAAGGCACATCCTTCTGGACTTGAGCTGGATCCTAATGATTCCTAGAAGGCTGTTGGCGGCACCAGGAACTGACAACAGCGAAAGACAGGAGTTTTCGGTGTTAGGGAGGGGCCTCGGGGGATGGTGGAGTCTCTCGGCTTCTCCGTTCGAGCTTCAGACCGTGTTACTGCTGATACTATAAAGGGCCTTAACAATTACCTATAGTATTTTCAAAGATACTTATTATGACCATACTATAATGGGCCCCGAAACCCGATTCTAACTATTAAGGCCCCTATTTTGAACTATGACAAGTTTAGACGTGCAGTGTCCCTGATTCTTGGGACACGTCTAAATTTCACATTCACATCCATCTCAACAACCAAGCCCAGAAGACTTGCGACGAATCGGGATCTGGGGTGCGGTTTCGACTTGTGAAAACCTCAACACCAGATTCCGTACGAAGTGCAATGCTGAAAGGGTCGAAGTGGACTGGAAGGCGCAAACGCCCGTAAGTCTGTAGAAACATCAAAATGCAATCATGGCTCAAAGGCATCACTCAGACAAATCTTTCGGGACCGAGGAATTAGCGATTGGGCCCAGGGTAAGACTATGCTGTTCCTCCTCCTCCTGCTCTCTGCAGCAATTGCTCCTCCACCTCCTGCTGCTACTACTACTACTACTACTACCACTACCAGTACCGCTACCGCTACCACTACGACCACCACCACCACCACCACCACCACCACCACGACCACGACCACGACCACTACCACTACTACCGCTACTACTGCTACTACCTCTACTACTGCTACTACTGCTACTACTCCTACTCTACTCCTACTCTACTCCTACTCCCTACTACCTACTCCTCCTCGTCCTCCTCCCACTCCTACTCCTACTCCTCCTGCTCCTGCGCCTACACCACTTCCGGCTCCTACTCCTGCTCCTAGTTCCATGCCCACTCCTACTCCACTCATTTTCCTGCTCCTACCGCTGCCCCTACCTGCTACTGCTACCCCTGCTACTACTCCCACTTCCACCGCTACCTACGCACTACTACTCGCATGTGGTAGCGGATCTTGAGCTGCCAGGTAATGCTGAGGAATTTGCCCAACAATTACACGAGAGCGCCCCGGCTGCACTCTAAAGTGTAGTACAGTTGTTCCTTCAAGGGCGACAGTAACGAGTTCCACGAGTTCTATAAGTGTTCTGCGAGGGTTTAGGGTTCAAGGAGACTTCAATCAGAAACTCCATCAGCCCCTCTCCGAAGCAACATTCTCCTCTTGCTTCTCAGAGAGGACATGCTCTTGGAGCTGATTGACAGCATGGGCTTCCGTGGACAATATGCAGCTTGGAAGCGAGCAGGAGGCAAGCCAAAGAAAGGTTCGGGCGGTTTGCAGAGAGTCCGGGTCGTGATGTCGGCACCCAGCGTGTAGAACTCGCGTGATGGCAATCGATTCTTGACTCTTGACTAAACGCAACATGCAATCTAGTAGGTCTTACCCAGGACCCCGAACCAAGCATCATATCCTGCCAACTCAGGATTTCTTGTACCTCCCCATTGATTTCCAGACCCATGCCTGCCTGGGCTATGCGTTCGTCAATTTGGTGGATCCAGGCTCGCAGCGTTGGCTCGTCGTGCAAAATGCAGCAGGTCCTGATGAGGTGGACATCAGTGCAAGAACAACGGGTTCTCCTGCCCCCAACCTTGACATCTGCACAGCACCTGCCCGAGCAGGTGTGGTGCCCTCATTTTGGAGGTCGTTTGATGGCTTCAGCAACTGGAGCCTGCCCAGCAAGAAGGCGCAGACACAAGCCCGAAACCGTTGAGCTGCAAGCCTACTGCTCACATGAAAGAGTGGACCAGTGATGCAGGTTTGCTACATCAGCTGGAGCGGTCCTCATCAAGGCACGACTGTCTGAACGCTTGCTTAGGAGTACGACATTCCTAATTCTGCGGCGCAGAACGATGAGGGTCATGACGATGGTGATGGCGATGGCGATGATCATGATGATGGAGATGTTGATAATGATGATGAGACAGGTGGGAATGATGAGAATGGTTACGAGATGATGATGATGATCATGATGATGATCACTACAGCCATGACCAGGCCTTAACCGTCGCTCTTCTCATGAGCAGCTGCTAAAGTTCCATTTAGAATAGTACTGGCATGAAGAGCAGCCGCGGCTATTGATGGAAAGACTCCAGATGCCATCAGTGGTCTGACAACCTTCGTAGTCATCGTCACGTTTTTTCCTTTTGTCTATATCCAGGCTTTCTCATCTCTTGCCTAGCAGTAGGCTTATGAGCCGGTACTTAGAAGCTACCACCGTGTTGCAAGCGTCAGCATGACGGCTGGCAGTCATCTCAGTGATAGTGATCTTCGCTTTCTTTTGATGACTCACTTCGTGTACGCACACTGTTAGAGTCCATGTTGAGCACAACAACCTGCCATGATAACCATCGTAACAGATTGTAACCACGACTGACGACACATGGGAATTTCCGAAAACAAGCGGTACCTTATTTTGGGATCCTTATAATAAGGATCCTACTATCTAGGGTACTAAATGAGGGTCCTAAATGAGGGTCCCCTATTTCCGGCAACTCCCAGCCCTTCACCCGTCGGAAGTCGGAAGCTTCAAGTTTGATGCGGCAGGGCTCGAAGCACACATTGAGCGCTACCGCAATAGCCCAGCTTCTTGGCAAGATCATGTTCTTCCTTGGTCATTCCCTTTTCACCGATCCGAGTCCTTGGTGTGTTGTTTGCTTCAATTGCTCTTGCAGCGAAGCGCGGGCGAGAGGCAATCGGGAAGCCTGACCATGGGGTCGTCACACCCCCTTCTTCCCAGAGACTCCAATATCCCTTAATTAAGGAATATACCTTAAATCATATTAGGGAGCCTACCATAATTTAAGGAATCTTCCTTAATTAAGGGATATTGGAGTCTCTGGGTTCAGAAAGTTCTGACTCGTTCTCCAGCAACGTAGAGTGCGTTTGTGCAGAGTGACTCTTGTCAAGGTCATGCATGGCGAAGTGGGGGCCTCACAGATTCTGCGGAAGAGTCTTACAAGAGCTTGGCAGGCGCTGTCTCTTCAAAGTACTCCCCGGACAAACAAAGACCTAACCCTTGAACCCTACAAGAGCTCAGGGTTTAGGGTACGATTCCGGTATGTTCTCAGTTTCAGACATGCACTTCCCTCACGAGCGGCCGTTGCAACGACAAGCAGCGAGCTGATGCGGAGGCTGCAAGGTCCTTCGGCACCTCGATCCCGTCGCATCCATTTTTGTCCACCCCTGTTTAATTGAAGACACTGTCACAGGGTTACCCAGGTGCTGCATCTTGCCAGCTATGCTACTTGCCGAGTGAATTCGGTTCGGCGTAGGATGTACCTTCGGCTTGAGCTCGGGTATGGAGGGATTTGATTACATCCACTTCATCACCCCTAAACCCTAAACCCTAAACCCTAAACCCCTAAACCCTAAACCCTAAACCGTAGCACAAGATCGAGGAGCCTACTCAGCTAATGGTCGCCTGAAGTCTCGAATCTACCGCGGCAGCCACGCGAAGTTTCAGGGCCAAAGACATGGTCGATGTATCTCCCCAGAGACTCCAATATCCCTTAATTAAGGAATATACCTTTAAATCATATCAGGGATCCTACTATAATTTAAGGTATATTCCTAGGGATATTCGAGTCTCTGGGTCCTTCTCCTGATGAGGTCGGCGACGAATGTAAGCCTCTCATCTTCCGAGACGCTGGGCTGATTGCATGTTGAGGGTGACAGGGCGGGCACGTGCCAGTGAAGGGGCTTGGTACTTTGCATTCTGTAACAGATTATCTATGAAAGGTGTACAACCCCGACAAAGCTCGTCTTGCTGAATTGCAGATTGGACAGGCTTCGGTTTTTCATCTTGCAAAGACCAGACTGACAAGACCACTGTCCCGCGACTGATTCCACTCAGGAGGGAGTGCGGGTGGAATTTCCGGTGCCTACAAAGTCCATCCGACCTCCCCGTGCCACTGGGCAGTGACAGCCTTCATGCGGGGAGATCCCCCACACTAGGGCTTAGGAGTTTAGGGTCTAGGATTTGGCATCTAGAAGCTTCAGCTGAAGTCTCGCAGAAGTCAGTCTTCGACTGCGGTTCAATGCCACATAGAAACCTTGAACCAAGAGGAATAGAGTTAGCGCTACTCGACACTGCGATTCTCGAAACTTGCACGATTTCGATGTAAAACATCTGAGAGAGGTCCGCAAGCGCTTGGAGACTGCAGCAAATCCACCGCGTGCCAACGTCAAGAGCCAGGCAGGAGATCTTCTTTGTGTGCGGTCATATGTGATGTTTCCGTACAGGCTGCTATCCTGTAGGAGAAATGTGTAGGCATGTGGAGAAGCCTCAAATCTGTGGTCTATGGGTCGTCTCAACTCGCGGATTTCTGCAGCAATGTGCAGTGTGTGTGTGTGTGGGCCATTTCTAGGTGCTAGACAACTTGTCATTTCATTGGCGCTGTCTTATCCGGCTCTGAGGCTCAGTTAGAATTCTGTGTGTACCTCGCTGACACCCCACAGCTTCTGACACTCCTGTGACCACATGCTCGTTGGTAACTAGTCTTGAGGGTGACCCGAAGCCGAAACTTCCTTAAAGCCTGAAGCAACCCAATGCCTGCCGCATACACACTTGGGAGTTTCCGAAAATAGGGGACCCTGATATAATACCTTAAATAGTAGGATCCTTATTATAAGGCTCCCAAAATGAGGTACCTCGAATTTTCGGAAACTCCCACTTGGCATTCAGGTTGTACTGCGCTGAGACTCTTGCCGAACAAGCTGCTCTGAGCGGAATTCCAAACTCAAGTGCTGAAGCAGCGCTGTTTTGCTAGGAGTGATTCAGTGTTGCACTGTCGGCCATCTCTGCTGTGCTAGAACGAAATGCCCTATCCATTGCAATCGTTGCAGACCCATTCGGACAGAAGCGTAGCAGTTCTGATGCATGGAAACTTCATGGAACTCCTTTCGTTGCAGTAGCTTGCTTTCGAAGCGGGTTGCTTAGGTTGCCGGAGGGCGCAACATTGCAACCAGAGAGGTCCGACTCTAGAAACGGCAGGCTGGTAAGGAAGTTGCTACATTCCATCACTGCTGCACACTAATCTCATATCTTGCACGCTAAAGCTACGCTTTAGGTTGCGAGCCCTGCGAGGTTGTATTGCAGCATGTTTCCAAGGTGCATAAACACAGGGGAACTTGGAGATCCTTACACATTGACCACCCCGAAAGTACACGACATTCCGTAGTTTAGATAATGCAGGCTTTTGAGTTTGGAATTGCGCAAGCTCCGGAGATTCAATGTTTCCTCCAGGCTGACCGGAAACTGCACAGCCTTGAAGTGACGAGAGAAACCTGTGGATTTGGGCCTTAGGGTTTAGAGGTTTAGAGTTTAGATGCATGTCCGGTCTTTCAGTGGATCTCCGGAGCAGAGCAGGCTTTCCAGTATGCTAGGCACTGGTCCTGGCATAAGTCTGTAAATTACGAGACTTCCGCTGCAGTCCAAGAACTGTAGAAGCAGTGTGCTGCGGGAAACATCGAAGCTCGTTCTTTGGCCTTCCAGCCAATCACATTGGTCGTGACATTTCCATCCTGTGTCAAAGTATCGTCTCCCCGCGAGGTTGGTGCAACCGCAGCAGGGACTGCAACCAAAAGGGCACACACAGCTTGGAGAGTTGTTGTGCCAAATACTTCTCAGGCCATGCTTTGGTTCTCGGGCAGCGTTGATGAATGATCGAGACATGTTTTTCTCTAAGAAACCCTAACCCCTCAACTCTCCGCAAGCACAAGTCCCTAACCTCTAAGCCTGAATCATTAACACTACTCCCTGATTTTTTTCGCTGTTGCTTGGGATTGCGAGCTCCGAAATCATGCTTCTGTTTCGTTCGACCTTTGTAAACATTGAGCGAGGGTATGGATAGAGCAGCCGCGTTCTACGATCGTTACTATCGCAGAATCGATAGACGTCGTAATCTCGCAGGTTGATTTCAAACAACAAAGCCAGGGGGGGCACTCCCCTGGTATTTGCATGGCCTGGCGGTGGTGATTTGAACTCTGGCGATCCAGGCGCGGCCTGTGATCGGATTACGATTCGGAAAGCGCATATCACTGACCTTCCTTTAGCGGTGCCCTTACCCCAAGAAGAGCAGCTCGGGAGCAAAGAGTGTAGAGCACAGAAACCCTCATGTTTGAGCAGGCGAACATGACTCGGAGGTTTGAGGTTTAGGGTGCAGGATTTAAGGTTTAGGTAGGGTTTGGGGTTTAGGGTGTCGGGTATAGGTAGGGTTTAGGCATGATACTAAGCCAAATGATGGTCGACAGTCTGGCAGAAGCTGGGCACTGGTGCGAGTACTGAACAGCTTCATCCACTGCTCGTGACGTTGGTTTTGTATTACTCATCAGTAACCTTCTTTGCTTAGCTTACAGGTTACCATTTGTGGGTTTATTCCTTGATTTCAGCAGTCGTGGGCTCTCTGGGAGTCAACCCTGGAGTTTCAGCGACAGGGAAGAGAAGAGACATGTTCAGAGATGTGTCATGTTACCAGGGCCTGTCAGTGCAGTTTTTCGAAGATGCTTTTTCTGAGAGATCCCAGCTCGACACTCCTCGCAGGAGGTGAAAACCTCTGTTGTGCCAGCGGTTGAACCAGCTTTTTCGGGTCAAAGCAGAGAACATGAACCATGGTAAGTTTCAGGCAACTCAATATCGCTTCTTATGGGTTCTAACATTACAGTTTATAACTTTTGACCAACGCTTCTCTCGTATTGAGCTGATAGACCTCCAACAACGATCTTGGGCTTTGATACAGCCATCAGGCAACAAGTTTCGGTGTTCAACCCAACACGTGTAGAAGCTGGTGGTGTTTCGTGTTGATTCAACCGCTGTGTGCACAATTTCCCTTGACAGTAGAGAGCCTTGCTGTGAAACATGCCAGGGATGGGAGGGAAAGGCCTGCGCACTGGCAGATAAGAGTCTGGCATCGAAATGTTGGGGTCGTCTTGCTGATCTTGAGCCTATTCCCTCTTCTAGCATGTGGCAGCTTGGCCTGCTCTCTTGCAAGTTCATAAAGTGGTGCCTGAAGCCCCCGGTGGCAGCATGATGTTCTGTGGCGGATTGCTATGATGTCTTGGTTTACTGAAGATACTGAATCATCATTTGTTGAATGAACTTCGCTGCTGCTGGTGTGTCCCAGCTCTGTCCCAATCCAGGTGCACAGGAGCGAGCAGCCATGTCTTGAGGCTGCCAGCAACCATGAGACTTGAGATAAAGTCAGCTTATCACCGATTGGGACCATTATGCAAGATCGGACGAAAGGGAGAAACAACACCTGTTGACGAGCTTTGTCAAAACTGGACTGCTGCGATAGGTTTCAATCAGTCTTCCAGTGCTTGTAGCAGGTGGAAGTCGACATATCATTTGCAGTCTACTAGGGGGACCCAAGTAAACAGAAATAGTATCCCTTTATTGCCCTTGTTTCAATTATGGTATGATGTACCGCCACACCCTGTTCTAATCATAAAGGCCCACATTATCTTCCTTGCTCTACCTTCAGTGTAAAGAATGGGTTTACTATTGCTTTCAAATACTTGTTTGAGGGGCGTCAGAGGACTGGCCTTAAACCCTAAAACCCTTAAACGCAAAAAAACTGTAGCATGGGAGACCTGAATGGAAAGGATGGGGAAGCGATCTCGCTCCTGGACTCTGCCTCTTGTGGACGAACCTGGTCCAAAGCTCTCTTGCCAAACCGTCGTAGAGAAGGATGCTGCTGCGCTCGCATCAACAAAGCTTTCAATGCCTGAGAACTAAGCCGTGTAGGGGTACGGATTGAACATAGTAGCCAAGGACAGGGAGGTCTTGCAAGAGATCTTCTGCTAAAGTTTGTCTGTTCTTGCCTGTTGCTCCGTTGCCTCGCAGGTTAAGACCCGTGTCACGAGTGGTACCGCCAAATTCTGGTTTTGCGAAAGCTTTGCTGCTTGCAACCTGCGGCATCCTTACCTGTTTGCTCCTAAAGCGGCGAGCTGCTGGTCCAGTGAGATCTTTCGCTGCACAGGTCGTCCAGCCATCTAGGGTCAACGGCTCAACCCGACACCGCAATATGTGTGCATTTGATCAAACGCTTCTTCGTCGTGTAAGCTGCACTGCAGATTCCAGGTGAAATGTCGTATGCATTTGTGAGAGTTGATGTGGCTTTATCGTCGTAGCTTTATCGCTTTGCAAGCGCCACCTTGTTTTGGTTATCACCCGTGTCCTTGGAACTGAGTCCTTGGCTCATACTTGTACCCTAGCACATGAATCGAATTCGGAATACCTACAAAGCTGTACTCCTGAGCTTGGCTTGCCAGACCTAATGCAGTGATTGACATCTCCGTCCCCGGCCAGGGTCCATGGGAAGCTCATCAGACTTCATGTTCGTTCCGTTTCTGCGTGGCACCCTGCAGGCATGTGTGTTAGGGTGCACTTGTCCATCTCAACACTGTGTACGTCCCCCAATCTGCTCAGCAAATTCAGCATGGAGAAGTTGTGCCCACCCAGAACAGGTCAGATTTCGTTGGTTTCACCTGAGCAGTTTTTGTACACACGAGCCTTACTTAGACCCTGACCTGAACCCTAAACCCGAAACCCTAAAAGCCCGTGAACCCTAAACCCCTAAACCCTTTACCTTAAGCATTCTTTCGAGACTTCTTTGCGACTCTGGCCTTGGGAGGAATTGGTTGGGACCTTTCGTTGCCAACTCGAGCAAGGCTTCCTCTTCCGAGGTACCCGTCCAAAATCTTGGTCCTTGGTTTTTATGGGTTTAGGGTTTAGGGTAGTGAAAAAAGCTGTTAAGTGCTGTATCTGTGTTGACGATGCAGAATGCGGGGTTCTGAGGATTTACAGGCTGATTCCAGAAGCTTGCTGAGGCGCTTTGCCTCTGTAATTCATGCCACAAGCATCTGGCGCCTTTGAGAGACAAACTTGCTGAAAACGCAAACTCACAATTGTTCGACAACACGGAGATTCCTTTGCCAGTCCGCATGCAATCCAGCATGATACGATGTGCCAGATGCAAAAAGATGGCAGTTTCTCAACGTTGTGATCCAACTTTCGCACGGATTCAAGTCTAGGCAGTGAGTCCTGGATACGGAGGTTCAATGTGGAGAAGCTGCCACGAGTTTCATCGCGAACAGAAGATCTGTAGGTGAAGCTGCAACCGCTCCTCACAGGTGACATCTGATGACCGCTTTTGGTCGTTTTCTCGATTTGAGCAGCACACCAGTGGTCAAGAGGGTGCTCCTCCCTTGCACTCACTCAACGGGCATGTTTCATGAACTCGCAAGGAGGGCTGAAGGAATCGGTAAGCCAGATGAAGCCTGTGAGCTGCGGAATTTGCACACGTGCTTGTTCGCATGTTCCCACAGAGATGGAAGCTGTTGAGATTGGCGTTTGGAATACTGTTGATTCTGTAGTCGTGCTGTTATGCTGTTTGGGTACCTGCTGTTGGTGGTTTTTCCAGATCCGAAGCTTTCCTTCGAGGAAAAAGGCCGAGCAAAAGACTTGCAGCAGTTGGACATGGAAATTTCGAATTATTTGTATGCGTAAGATAATTCAAATGATGTCTGATTTTGACTTGGATTTGGCCAGTTTAGAGAAAGCTTTAGCCTAAGCAGTCACAGCTTGTCATTACAGCGAAGGGCCGGACTTTTGTGGACATTTTTGGGTGTTTCAGTTGCGTAAGCATTCGACTTGGGGCTGAGGGCCTAAACCCAAACCCGGCGCTTTTGAGATCATCGGTCTGACTGCTGAGCGCAGCTGCTCCGTCCGCCCATCAGTGCGAGGAGCACGAGTAAATTGGCTTCACTAACGATCGCTTCGACCCCAAACGGTTGGGTGGAAGAAGGGGAGTTGCGATGTTAAGTTGAGTGATGTTGTGTGTGAAGACATGATCGCTCACCTGGTTCAGTTCTGCAGCTCTCGATGGCGCGCGGTGCACAGGCAACATCAACTTATAAGTCGCTGCCGCGACAGTGCTGTGTGTGTATATGTTTGCATTGCATCCGGGTTCAAGTTTTGGGATCAGGGGTTGGGGTCGGGGCTTTTGGGCGTAGAAGTTTAGAGGTTTAGTGTAAGGTTCAGGGGTTGAGGATTTGGGTTCAGCTGTTTTTGGGCTTAGGGGTGTTGGGGTTTTGGTTTCAAGGTTTAAGAGTTTTTGGGGTTTCGGGGTTTTGGGGTTTCGGATTCGGGGTTCAAGGTGCTTAGGGGTTTGCGGGCTTTGGGCTGCGGGATTTGTGACCAAGTAGGAGTGCAGCGCCAGCGTCCACCCTTTGTACATCTTTTTGAATTTTAAGGACATTAAAAAGTCTGTAACATTTCCCTTCCTTCTAAAACTGTATTACCCTGAAATTTCAGGACACCATAGGCTGGTAACGCCAGCGTCCACCCTCAGATTTTTGTAGTTCTGCATTGTAGAGTTCAATACGGTGTACTGACACCACAAGCTTGTAACGCCAACCGTTTAGCGTTAAGGGCAACCACCACCCCTGAATGGCTGTATCTCTGCGTCGTAGACTTTGCAAACTTCGAGGGCGTTGCAAGTTTGTAATGCCAACGTCCACCGTGAAGTGTCTGCATCTTGGTACTGCATAGTTTCAAGATTTTGACGACACTATAGATTTGTATCGCCAAGGTCCACCCTTCCTTCTTTGTATCTTTGTATGGCAGGCTTTTCATACTAAGGACACACAAGGTTCACCTTTACATTTTCGTTTCTTTGTAACGCCAAAGTCCACCCTCGGATTTGTGTATCTTTGTATTGCAGACTTCGTTTACTAAGGGACAATGTATATGTATAAGTTTGTACTGCCAACATCCATCCTGAAATGTTTGTATCTTTGTGTTGTTGTGCGCGCCAGTGGTTGGCTACGCCCTCCTCGCAGGCTGTGGGCGGGCAACTTCTGGGTTGCACTAGTTCTAGCTCTCGTGTTGCTTCTTGCCTTGTTGCTTACTTCGAGGTCATCGTTGTACACCTCCTTCCGCACCAACGCTTTGTTTTAAGTGTGTCAGCGCTCCACAGTCAAATGCACCCAGCAGGCTAATCCACTCCGGCTACGGCCGGAGCCCTCCGTACACATTGTCATATCATCATTCTTTTGGACGCCACACTGTTGCCGCGATGGCCCTTAACATACTTAACAAAAAAACGACACGAAACTTCCTGTGCACCGTAAGCTTGCAACAGTTTCCTCAAGTGCAAGATTGTCTTGAGCTCGAAACGCCAAACGCAAAACGGCTAGAGAAAAAGGAAGGCGGCGGGATTTTTGAGTGGCGGCCGCAGTACGCGTGCTGGAAACACACAGGTGGTGTGGATTCAGGAGCTTAGCTCCAAACATACAAACGTAAAGATCCACGAATCAGAGTTCTCAAATCAGTGGTGAAAGAAAGGCACACTTATAAGTTTTTCACGCACCCCACCCATGGCAAACCAACCAGATCGGCCGCATGCAAGGGATCATTCAAAGGGCCATGCGACGCTGCTTGGGGTGCCGCCTGAAAGAGCTCACAACGAAGTCATCAGTGCCACGAGCAAATTGCCCTGCTGACGAAAAACTGTTTCCTGCAGGCCTTGGCCTTTCTAGGCTTGATTGTCTTTCTTTGGCCTGAGAATGCTTGAAGCTGGTCTGGATGTGCTTCACGACATCGTCCTTCAGTTCCAGCCACATAGTCCGAGTGCCCATCCCCTCGAACAGAGTTCGGCAAGGGACCGTGTTGACATCCCTCGGTCTCCCCGGGCAAGCCAATCTGAATGCTGTGGGGTGCATAAATCTCATGTTTCTGTGTAGCTTTGAACTTCTTCGTGTTCTTGGTTTTCTTCTGGGCCTTCTCCGGCTGTGGGGCTTCGTCATTCTCTTCATCCTTGAGTCTTTCGGGGATAGCCTCGTTGAATGCTTCTTGGCGACGGGCCAACATGTTCTCGAAGAAAGGTGTGTCGAGTGACCGGTTTTGTTTGTCCTATTTTTCCTCAGATCCAAGCCCTTGCCGTACACGAACCGAAACAATCCTCGATCCCACTTGCTCACTTTGAACCATGTGACTCCCTCATCCGTCTTTTGTTCCGGATCCGAGTGGGCCCTGACCCATATGTGACGATCTGTTTCGTGGGTTCCGTCATCTCCTGATCTTCCTGCTCCATGCGGGCAAAGCTACGAAATCACGGATGAAGCTGGAGCTGCAAAACTTCGTGAATGACATGCAATCATGAATGGGATTTTGGCGCTTTTACATGCAATCGTGCTCGCAGTCATGCACACTTGCACACGTACACGGGCTCGGGCATCTTTCCTGCAGGCTGCAAGTGCATCTTCTTTCATGTGCATGCGATCGTGGTGAGCAGCACAGCTGCTGCATGGTTCAAAAGCAACCGAGGAAGTGCCCGTGAGCTCTCTAGGACAGCTGCACGCGAAATGGCATGGGATGCATCCTATTCGGGCTTTAGGAGTCTCCCGGCTTCTTAGAGCAGAATCGCTTTGTCAGCTTGCAGGGCCTCCACGTGCACAGTCTGCTCCGGCTTTGGCATGTACAGCACATCGTCCTGCTGCAAGTCCAAACAGTTCTTGAGGATGGGCAGCTGCACCTTCCTGTCCCGAGTGGACTTCACATGCGAAACCTCCCAATTCCAACTATCACTCACGCACAAGGAATGCAGGATTGATGAAGCCAGCATCCCCTTCGGCTTTCGGAATCTGAATGAAGGGAACAATCCAGAAGAAGTAGTGACTCATGGGGGTGATGGTATCGAAAATCGCATCCTCGGGCTTCTTCTGACCGTGCTTGATCGTCAATTTATGGGGACCATGATGAGCTTGTTTTTCGGGATGAATGCCGTGGCTTCGACTGACTTACGAGGCATCAAAGTGACCTTCAGCTTCTGCAGCACGGGATTCGTTTCGTGCTTTTGCATGATCTCATGCATGTCCAGGTACAAGCATGCTAACAGCATCTGTCTCTCGTACTCGGGGAATTTCACTGGGAAGTACATTGAAGGTCCTCCGAGTTCTTGCTGTGCCATTCGAGCTGAGCTCTCGCATGATTGGTGGCCTCTGGGATCCAACATCTTTTTGATGATGAACCCTGCGAGTCTGTGAGCTGGTGTGCTGCCCATGGGGAGTTCAGCTCCGTGTTCAAGATCCCTTCCAAGATGAGCACCAGATCATGTGCAAGAGACTGGCATGTTTCGGATCCTCTCTTGGCAAGCTCACGTTTCCTTTCGGGCTTCGTTCCCTCCGGATGTCAGCCAGCTACATACAAACAGGCTGGCAAAAGACTTCCTGTAGAGTCGTTTCCCTTTTTTGTTTTTGTTTCGTTGTTGCCTTCAACTAAGTACCCCGTAGTTCATAATGAGCTGATTGCGTCCCGGATCCCGCTGCACACGCATAAACGCCAAACCCAGTGTGTCACTATGTGGAACCCCACATCGTGGAGTTCTTGCAAACCGGAAATCCAACAGTTGAAATTCTGGAGTACTTTTAGGAATCACCAACATTCCTCCAGTTCTGCCCAAGCGGTTGGGTTTGTGGCTTTTGCGCTTTAAAACTGCGTGCAAGGTTCAGATTGAGTTTTGGAGGGGTTTTGCGTCGAGGAATTATGGTTTCCTTATTTCTTTTGGCAAGTCACCTGTAGGGGCATCATTCCCATCGCGTTGAATGTGGTGTGAAGCACAGTTCAATCTCGTCGTCGTCGTCGGTGGGTCTGCACGGCCAGTACTGGCCACCCGCAGAGTTCCTGTGAAGCAAGCTGGTAACAACCCAACCTCAAAGAACAGTCGGACACACTCCCGGGACCAACAAAAAGCAAGGCCAAAAGAAAAGAAAAACGCAAAGGGAGAAGAGGAAGAGAAAGAGAGAGAGATGGAGAAAAACAGAAGGGGGAGAGGAGACAGGATAAAGGAGGGGAGCAGAAGCACCAGACGCACGCAGAAAGGAGTCAAGAGCCGCAGCTAAAACCAACAATGATCACCCTAGGACATACGGCAAAAACAGTGGCAGCTGACCGCACTAACGGCAAAAGAGGCAACATTGAAAGCAGAAATAAGCACTCAAAGTATTGACCTAACTGTGGTCTGTCTGCACTTTGCGAGCCGCAGCTAAAACCAACAATGATCACCCTAGTACATAAGGCAAAGACCTTGGCAGCTGAACGCACGAACGGCAATAGAAGCAGCAATGGAAGCAAAAATAAGCACGCAAAGTATTGACATGATTGTGGTCCGTCTGCACGTCGTGAGCCGCAGCTAAAACCAACAGTGGTCACCCTAGTACAGAAGGCAAAGGCATTGGCAGCAGACCGCACGAACGGCACTAGCGGCAGCGATGAAGGCAAAAAAGCATTCAAAGTATTGACATGACTGTGGTCCGTCTGCACGCCTAAAGGACACCAACACGCAAAACTCAACACAAGATGTAAGAAATACTACCTCAAAGCGCATGGGAGAGTGCAAACAAAAATAATCAAGCAAAGTATTGCATTCATCCCTGTCTGACAGACGACCAAGGGACAGAGCACGAAGTATTTCGCACGCTAAGGGTCTATCATCGCACAAGCGAGGCATCATGAGCCCTCACGGAAAACAGTTAAAAGAGGGGGCGAAGGACGCGAGAAAAAGGCCCAAGCAGCCTGATCAGCGACGATCGCGATCACAGCGCCGCTCCCGCTTCGGGGACTTGGCGCGTCCTTCGTCCCGCGCCCTAGGAGCCGTGTCCCTACCCTTGCCCTTTCCTTTGCCCTTGTCATCCTTCGTGCTAGACAGGCCCTTACGCTTGCGTCGCCTGGACATTTCGCCCTGGGACAGCGGGACCCAGCACTTTAGGGGGCCATTCAGCTGGTTCAAAAAGGGCCGGAGGGTGGACCTGACGAGATCGGAAAAGCGCAGGGCAACCAATGAGGCACGAAACCTGATATCTACCCCCGTATTCGCTCCCCAGTCACCTCCTGTGGGGAACACCCCGATCACCTCCTCCTCTGCCGAAAGGATACCGCGGATCTCCGACCTTACCTGGGTTTGGAGGGCAATGTCCTCCATACAGCTCAGAGCAGTATCCAAGTCCTGAAGAACCAGTTCGTAAAGCTCTTTCTTAACATGCCACATTCCACCTTTGCTCCGGTAGAGTTCGCACATACGGTTGTTCAACGCCGTCAAGCCCTCCCAGCGTGTTCTCGTCGTGGCGGTCCATTCCGAGAGCCCATCTTCAACCCGAGCGAGGCGAGCCTCCATCTCGGACGACATGGCCGAACGTGGGGTGGGGAAGCGCGGACAGCGGGCAATGGGCAGGAAATCTGCGTAGCAAGATGAGCATCAAGACCCAACGCAAACTTGCAGGACAAACAGACAAGCAGAGCACCGTGCACATGAAAGTCCTGACATGCTGCAGGCACGTCCTCCATACCAGCGTGAGCTCCAGGTGAAGCATGCGCAGGTAGGTCGCCAAGCTGACAGGGAGAGGCGTGCAAAGCAAGTGGCTAGGACCAAGCCCTTACAGCGTTGCAGGTTACGGCTTCACAGGCAGGCTGTAGCTATCACATGTAGAGAAAGCAAGGCAACAGATCATGACAGTACAGAAGCAACCCCGAGAGCCATACTTCGTTTGAGAGATAAAGTATTTCCACGATGCATTTTTTTGCGGCAAAAAGAAAAGAAGGAACCAGGGAGAAAGACAAAACGGACATGGGCCAAAACAAAGCGAAAAACCGGAGAAAAAAAAAAAAAAAACAGGACCGAAAGACCACGGGAACGACAACGAGCGACCCCACCACCCAGCCCCAGAGACCAACGAGTGACAAACGACGAGAGGGCAAAAAAGCCGCGGAAAGGGGTCGGTGACAAGCACCCAATGGTTTCCCGACAAGCAGGACCAAAGCCCAACGATGGGGACGCACCATATCCGCCCGAGACGGCAAAACGGTCTCCCGTCAAGCGGGACCGTTCTGCCTAACCAAACACACAGTTACGACCGAGACGGACACGCCTTTTCATGAGTGATACGACTGCCGAACGTAGTGAAGAGGTGAGCACAAAACTTGCACTGGAGATTAGCTCGTTTGGAACCACGACAAGACGACTCGTGTACAATACGAAGATCGATAGTTTGAAATGTTTCTGAACACAAGCTGCAAGTTTTATTTAGCGCAGCGGTGCCGCGACAGCTGGCTTCATGAGTGACCTTATCCCCTGTCGTAAAACGAGAACGACAAAGACTGCACTGCCAGGAGGGACCTTCCTTCGCCGCCTCCTTCGGCCTAAGCACGCACTCCTTACGATGTTTCAAAATGGCTTCATCAGTGGTGCCCTCGACATAAACTTTATCACAAAAAGGGCACGTGCGAGACACCACGTCATCACCCCTGCAGATACGTTCATGGGTGTTGCGGAACTCACGGGCATGATGAGGCTGCTTTCGTTTGCCCGTCGAGAACTGCCACTGAAACTGCTTGCCACAACCATGACGACAACAGATGAAGGGCGGGGGGGCACCCGGAACCTTACAATGAGCCTCATGTCCTGCCAGCGAACGAGCGTGGGAAGGACCTGTGAACACTTGACCACACCCCCAACAATGATCTGTCAAAATGGCAGGAACAGCAGCGGGGGCGTCACACCGTTCAAGCCAGCGTTTCGAGGAAGTGGTTTGTAACCCTCTGGCCCCTTGACCAGCAAGATGGTCCGCAAACTCGTTACCTCTAATTCCAGCGTGCGCCTTGACATGACGGAAGTGTATTGCGCGATTAACCGTGACTTTTGAAAGAAGATCTCTGATGGTCAAATCAACTTCGCATTGACCTCTGGTTGACCTGTCGAAGTGATGGCTTAATGTGCGTATTCTGAGTCATACAAAATGCAAGCAGGGATACGGGGATCGTAGTTGGGCAAAGATCGCCAGGTATGAAACAGTTGGGCACCATTTCACCATTTTACACATGTGAACCGCTGCTTCGTTTCAGACATAAAGTTTGCAATCCTTTTCTTGAAGTTGCACCCGGACACATGCAACTCCCAGGCGGGGTATGGGTGCCTGTACCAAAACCTCCGAGATTTTATTACCGGGAGCATCTCAGCCTAAAGCTACCAAAATTTGAATGATTTTAATACCGTGAGATTTCCTCAAGCTACCAAAATCTCCGAGATTTTAGAGCCGGGAGAGAAGTGCTCGCGGTACTAAAATTTCCAGGATTTTAGTAGCTCGAGACAGACATGTAAGAGCTTTCACGAAGAGATGCCGCAAACGACCGCATTCCAGGGGGACCAGGGTGCGCACAAAATCATGCACGCAAGCGGCACGACACCGGTTTATTAGAGAAAATATTATACATGCACATATATATACATATATAGATATGTATTCACTTACGGGTAGACATAGACATAAACTAAAGGCATACAAAAGCAAATTAGTGGACATAAGCAGACGTATGCCCATTATGATATACAGATGTACACACGATAGTGCACACAGATCTATTAACAAATACAAACATGCAGGAGACACGTCAACAAACGAGTTTAATTTTTGTATTACATAATCGGTTTCTGCGTTACGGACGCTTTGCCAAAAGACCTTATTGCAAATACCGAGACTTTAGCAGTTCTTTTGATAACACTTGGTTGTGTGGACAAAGCTTTTGACAAAGCTTTGTCTTTCGCACTTTGTACAAGTGTTGTGGCAAGTCTTCGGTCAGTCTTTGGGTTCAACTTTTTGGGGGTGGACAACGTGACAACGCTCTTGACAACAACTGTATGCGCAGAATTCTTTCTTTGGAGAGTCGTTCCTCTTCACTGACAGGGAGACGATAGGTGCTTGGCAACATTGCAATGTTGTGACCGCACTAAATTGAACTAAACTAGCTACACAGGTCCTGTGTTGACCGAGCACTTCAGGGCACCTGTTGGAAAGGAGGCGTTGTGCTGCATTGTTCTGTTCAAGTGTTCCTGTGAATTGTTTATGCGGTTGCTAGTTGTTGGTACAGCGCAAGTGTTTCTGCATATGTCTGGCATGCACGTGACGCACGGAATCTTGTCCACTCGTTTCGAGGTCACAACGCATGTCAGATTAGTTTTTGTTTCCTCATTGTTTCAACCAACACACGGCGAAAACAAAGTTGGTTTGACGTGCGCGCCCTTTTTTTTCGGCAAACACATATTCCTAAAGGGCGGACGCACATGTGACGCCACATGTGTTCACCTAATTTCACTGGGTCGACGAAACACTCTGGACACAATTTGAGGTGGTGCGCATGTACCGTGCTAAAGGTCAAGCAAAGGTGTATGCATCTCACATTCGCTTTCAATATCTTTGTGCGCCCTTTGTGCCTGTGAATTTTTTTGTTGTCGGCACGTCAGGGTCATTCAAAGACCAACAACCCACTCGCACCCCATCACGCCCGCTCGCAAGGCCAAACTAGCTCAAACCTGAAACTGCGCTTTTCGGCGGCGTCAACTCGTCAATGAGATCGTCAATTCGTCAATGGTTCGACAGTTCGTCAAGGGTGCGTCCATTCGTCCATGGGTTCGTCAATTCGTCAATGGGTTCGGCGGTTCGTCAACGGAAGTTCCGTCAGAGTTCGTCAATCTGCCTTTTAAAGTTCGTCAATATTGTGTGACATCAACGAATTAAGGGTCAAGCTGATTAATTTTGGAGCCCGGGTTGATTCACGATGCCAAATTTCCTCCGTCTGTCACGACCTCACGGTGGGACTCCGGTGCTCATTTGTTTCAGGATGCAGGGATGCTTGCGGACAGCGTTTCCATCCGCGTGTTGCTTTGCAGCGTGTTCTTAGCCGAACGGACATTATGCAAAGTCTGCATATGATGACTCTTCATGCTGGGCAATCCTCAAGCCCGGAAACATTTGGCCTATGCACAACATCCTGCCAAAACGTAACGTGAATGTCTGCCCCAATTGGCGAAGGACCCACGCACTACACCAGGCTTTTGATCGCAAAGGCTTGTCCGCTTATACTTGCCTGCCTGGGAGTTCTATGTCCTCTTACAGTTGCTCGACTTGCTGCGCACTTCTTCCGTTGGCTTCCGGCTCTTGCCACTCACATGATTGAACATATTTCAATAGGTTTCGGGCGTCAACTCAGTCGAGCATGCTAATCCACATGCCGTCTAAGCCACGAGCCGAGCTAACTTTATGCTTGCTGCAGAATATGCGAACTATATATGAATCGGTTCTGTTTCATCAAGATATGTTTCTTTAGGATATTATATGAATGCACGTGGTCGTCATGTCCGCTTCGGTTCTTTGAAGGCTGGCCGAATATCTTCATGTTTGTTGTTCCTGGCCTGTGATTCGTCCTACAGGTCATTGGCGCGAGGATGCGACAAAATCATTCTCGCAAGGTCCTCGCCTTGGCCTTTTCATCGCAGACATTCGAATAAATATTTCAACAGGCTAAGCTGCAGTTCGTTGATATATCTCTTTCACGTGTCCGTGATGCTAATAGCATGCGTGTGCTGTTGGAAGCCGGCGAAGGCCAAGGCTTCGTGATGTCTGCCGATGGCCGCGTTAAAGCAGCCTTCACTCAGAATAGTGTTTGTCACGAAGTCCTGCGATATTGAGTCTTGCTGCACGTCCACAAGACTGTGCCGCCACCTTTCCCCGCTGCTGGAAGCAGCGGGTCCGCTCTAGTATGCATAGAAACATACACAGACACATACACACACACACATGCTTCTGTTATGTTTCCGAATACGCACAGTTGCTCGCGCCTTGACATGCAAATGTCAATGCCTTCACGTTGTGCTTTATACACACCATAGCATATATACATGCTTGTTGGACCGTCATACGCTTGATGTCTTCCGTAGACTGTCAGATACAGAAATATTGCAGGCTCGTATGTCTTAGTCATGCAGTTACACACACAAATAACACATACACAAATATCAAAAAAGGTTTGTTTTGCGCGTGTAAAAGTATATACACACACATTTTTTGTATATCCATGCACCCACAGCCCACACAGTCTGTACCTACCATTATCTAACTCTCTCTTTCGGGATATAAACTTTTATAGATATAGATCTATATATATATATATATAGATAGTATATAT
>CAJNDT010000092.1:285000-311601 GCA_905221615.1 Symbiodinium sp. CCMP2592 | reverse complement strand
CACGAACCCAGACACGAACCCAAGAACCAAACACGAAACAGAACAGAGACACGAAGCGCACACTTTGCAGATTTTACTATCGCGATAATATCACCCTAAATCTACCAAAATTTAGTCGGTTTTAATACTGCGAGATTTCCTAAAGCTACCAAATGTTCGAGATTTTAGTTCCGGGACAGAGCACTCGCGACACTCCAGGATTGTAGTCACGCGAGACAACCATGCAAAAGACTTTCACGAAGAAACGCGGAAAAAAGACCAAGTTACAACGGGGCAGGGGTGCACACAGAGCACGGACGCAACCAACACGACACCATTGTAATCGATAATATAAACTAATGACAACATAATACATATATATATATATATCTTTTTCAATTGTAGTCCGAATAAACTGAAATCTTATAGCGAAAATATGGAACTTAATCTGAAGACAATATATCTGAATTTGTCTATATGGTCAAACATATTCTTATTGATCTAAGATATCTATGCGAGTACTAGTAAGAAGTCAGGGCCGTCGTAGACCACGAGAAACAATAGCGGCAAACAAAGCACTAATACCTGAATCCGCCAATACCTCACCGGTTTCGAGGAATCTATCCCTGAACCCTAAACCCCTAAACCGTATCCCACCCTAACCCCTAAACCTCGCCGGAAGAAAGCTTCCACGAGGAACAAACTACTACTACTACTACTACTACTACTACTACTACTACTACTACTACTACTACTACTACTACTACTACTACTACTACTACTACTACTACTGCGACTGCGACTGCGACTACGACTACGACTACGACTACGACTACGACTACGACTACGACTACTACTACTACTACTGCTACTACTACTACTACTACTACTGCTACTACTACTACTACTACTACTACTACTACCACTATCACTACGACCATCCTCTAATATTGGCTGCACAATTTTCCAGCTCATGCGCCCAACGGAGGGGTTCGGCCGAAGGGCCTCGCAGACGGCAAGGTTTTGAGGACCAAAGGCTCTGGCATTAAATCCTAAACCCTAAACCCTGAAACCCCCTAAACCACTCAAAAAAGATACCCCTCAGCCCAATTATATTATATTATGTGGCGAGGCTATGCAGCTAATACCATGCCGTTCCACGCTGTGCTTGTCGATGTTCTGCAATGCTACACTATGCTCTACGGTCTACCGCTCACCCCTATAAACCCTAAAACCCTAAACCTGAACCCTAAGCCTTTAAAGCTCCCAAAGGATAACCCAGCATCGAGGCTCCGACGATGCGGCTGCCTTCACCCTGCGCTGCCAGTCTTCAAACTGGGCCTCTGCTCTATCGGATTGGGGAGTTTCCAAAAAATGAGGGGTACCTTATTTTGGGGTCCTTCTAATAAGGATCCTACTATTTAGGGTATCATATTCGGGTCCTCTATTTTCGGAAACTCCCATGTAGGGCAAGGCTTAAGCTTCAGGAAGTGGGCTGCTGTTAGGGCTTAGGGTTTGGGGTACGGCAGAGAATATAGGAGTTCAGAGTTTCAGTTGGGGTTAGAGGATCTGAGCACTTCTTACAATGACTCTCATCCTTCTTGCTAGCCCGTGCTTCTTCCCATGACCGTTGCCCCTCCCGCTTGACCAGGTCTTGGATATCTAATCATATTGTGGCAACGCTGTGCAAGGGCAGGGCTACCCACATAGATGCCTCGCTAAACTCCCGACAGTAACTTAAATCGAAACTTCCCAAACATGAGCCTGAAACCCTGAACCCAGCCACCACTGAAGTGAGGTCGACGATAGTTGCAGAAGAGTCGGTACAATTAACATACGAGGGGGGCTGCCCACATCGGGGTCACGTCTTATTTAGGACCCCGTTTGGGGTTCTGTGCTTTCTGTTGTGTTCATAGGTTTGATAAGAGTGAGAGTCGCGGTTTGCGGGGTTCGGCGTACGGTATTTCCGCTGAGGATGTTCCGGCCTTTCAGGTCCCACATGCTGAAACTCTGCAAAATACCTTCCACTGGCACAGCCTTCGCATTCGTCCAGTCTCCAGTGCCTGAGGCAAAGAAAGTGCTTATGAATTTCAACCGCATTTTCCACTTCTGACGGCTGCTGTAGCATCTTTGGTGTCATTCCCAGGCATCTGCTAGTCCCTTCCCCTGAGCATGTGCTGTCCACTGCCCCGCAGGCCCTCAGGCTTGTACGCAGAGTTTGTTGCCAGTGTGAGAACTGCTCTGGCCTGACATTTCGGACTGTCTTGTGAGCACCAAGGCCAAAGGCAGCCACACCGACCCCCAAACAAGGTGGGCAGGCGTGAGAAGCGGGCCAAACGCCAGCCTTCCAAGCTCACTTTTCAGAGGCTCGCAGGTTCTCTCAGGCAATGACACGGCTAAGCGAAGAGCGGCTGCCAGTTCGGCGGAGGCTGTGGAGGTGCAGGCTGGCTGGCGGCACTCCCTGAGGGCTTCAAGGGACAAAACTCTCTCCCGCAAACCTTTCAGCTTGGTCACCATCAGTCAATGCCAGTGGCTGATCTCCACCTGCAGAGATTGCTCTCACAATGCGATACAGAAGAGTGTCTGAAATGCAACATAATGACACCGTCAGCCTGCAGCTATTTCTTCGGCGTGTTTGCGCGGTCGATTGACGCGGTCCTGCATTGGGTAGAGACCACAGATGCTCGGAACTCCAAAACTCTAAACTGGAAGAAGTTGTTGCGAGCTCCTTGAGTGCTGCCGTCATGGAGAAGCCGCTCTGAGGCTTTTGAGGCTCCTTCTGCGCTGCCAGCGCGGTGGCTTTGGATGCCTTGGTGACCTGGCAGATTCCGGAGCACAGGAGGAACATCACGGTTGCTCGTCGCCTGCTCCACTTGTCTTCGAATGTCCTCATTGGGGATGAGCTGATGAACGAGCACCTCTGCAGAACCAGGGTGAAGCAAGATGTAGGTGTGACACTCTCAAGCTCCTGGTGCAGAACACCCTGAAGCTTGAAGGTCTTGTGCTGGGCTGCTGGACAAAAACCGACCACCATGTTTCGCAACACGGTCGACTTCGCTGGCGACAGGAATTGCTCAAACTGCATTCCGGCCTCCTTACCGCAACCCGGACAGTTGCTGTTTTCTGTCGTCGAGTGCGCTAGTCGATCAATGGCACAGTCGCTGCCTCAGGCTTCAGTGCAACGAGGATCCTGCACTGCTCTGCACCATCCTACTCTCAAGGGATTACATCTAAAGGGTGTCGGATTGACGCATAACATTTCCGCGCCAAGGCTCAAAACGTCGCTCCGCAACAAGGGGCCAAGACGGCCTGCGCCCCGGCCCAAGGGAACTCAAAGGAACATTGAACGAAACAGCTGAGAAGTCATGAAAAAACACCCTCCTGCATAAGGTCAGATTATTCACAAAGCCTGAAACCATGAACCCTTACCTACTGAGGCCCCAAAAGTTGAATTCTTACAGTCCTGACTGTACCCTAAGGCCCCAAAGTAGTTCCTTTTTGGGGTTCATATTTAGACTCTTATGAGGTAGTCCCAGAAAGGAACTACTATGGGGCCTCTGGGTAGCTCAGATTGTCTCCTGACAATGCCCAGGCCTGCCGAAACATCTGATTGCACAGGGGGCACTTCAGCGACTCCTGCCGCATCAGGGCGTTTCCGAAAATCAGGGGTACCTTATTTTGGGGGTCCTTATGAAGTAAGAATCCTACTATTTAGGGTTCTATATTAGAGTCCCCTGTGTTCGGAAACTCCCATCAAATTCTGGTGCACATTCTGCAGTGCATGTTTGCGTAACATCATAGAACCATAGACGGTAGGAGAACATGCTAATTCGTAAACCCCTTAGCCGGAAAACAAATTGGACCGGTACTATCCCTCATCTCACTTCGAGGCAGTCTTGCCCAAGATTGGAATGACGAGTCGAATGTTGAGGATGAAGAGTTTGGCAGCTGATCCAGGGGGTTGCCCTCATGCTTGAAGTGGTGATCGTAAGAACAAACATAACTAACAACGAGAATAAGAAGTGATGCTAGCAATGCTAACAGTGTTTATAAGACGTCAGGTCACCAAGACCAACACTGAACATATGAAATGAGAACTTCGAATTCAGACTTCGCGTCTTCGAATGACGCAGGCATGTTGGCCTCCACCCGGCGGGCGCCTTGCGTGAACGCGATGGTGACCTCGCGCAGGACAAAGCGCTGACCGAGGTCCCACGGGGCATTGGTAATCTAGGGGCCTCGTTAATTAGAGTGTGGCTTTAGAGTGTGGCTTTTGGGGTAAAAAGTATACAGGCATGAGGGGATATATTGTGACTCCTCCATCGCACTGCAGCCCAGCCTTCTCTTGCACCGTGTCGCCCACGATCCGCTTCTTCTCTTCCGCCGAGGCTTCGTGGTCATAGATATAGTGGCCACTGTAACTTAGGGTTGTGCGGGCTTCTTGGTTTCGCAGCTTCGGTTGTTTGGATGGGGGTTTGGAGGTCTACCGTGTCACCAGATGGCGTGGTGTTGCGCTGTACTGGTAAAGATGCATATTACTTGGCCAGATTTGCCTACACCAAAGCCAAAGCACTGGCCCGTTCCTGCAAGTTCACCCAAGCTCGTCTCAGGCTCCTATATCAAATCCCTTATACTCAGAACTAGGAAAAACCACAAAATCCTAAACATCCGCACTCACTGAGGAGGGGGCCCAGGAACTACGAGTGTGACCCCTCCTGCACTTTTCTCCTCCGCTTCTTCGAGCGTCACCTGGCGCACGCATTTAGATTCTCTGGGTTGTGGGATCTAAGTGTACGGTGGGGTAAGGATTACCTGTTGCAACAGAAAGAGCACATGGGTGGGCCCGGTTCCTGACAAGAGCACACTTGTCAGGACTCAGCCAGCTGCCTGCGCTGACTACTCGTACAGATGTTGTTGACATGTTGACAACCTCTAGACAAGGATTCGTTCCGATGATGCTTCTTGCGAACCTCAGCAGGATCTTTCGACGGATACAGTGCGGAGGACTACTCACACTTCGGACAGACCAATTACCACCACAACAGAATCGAGCGTAGACCTTGATTGATATCCTCCCTGTCCCTATCGCTCTCAATCGCTCTGCAGCTTCCTCGGGCCTTTGCTTCCGAGGGGGTGGGGCCTTCCCCTTCACCCGTGGATTTCAATTACTGTCGTCTCAATCTCACTGGATCTCGTCCGTTGTCAATTGCCAAGATTACGCCTCATTGAGGATTTATTCGGCTTGCCATGGTTCTCTCATACTATCTTATGTTGTCATGCTATTTATATCATGTTCTTTTCGAGCTCCTCTGCTCCTGTTCGGCTCTCCCAGGCGGCCCAGATGCTCAGGCCCTAAACCTCTGTATGTGCAGAGGTTCCTGGGGAGCTTTTCTTAGCTTTGGTTAGTAGGGCCCTACTAACCAAAGGTAAGATTTTGCGTTCTGTAACCCGAGTTTCCCTTTAGTCGCACTACCTAGGCAGAGCTGGTGTCAGAAGCAGGGGGAAGTAGGTAGGGCTTCGGGTTTTCCGTCGCAAAGATGGAGTTGGGGAGCACAGGAAGCTCTCTTCTCACATCCATGCGTCCTCCCACCTTCCGAAGCCATTTCCGAGGAATGCCCTTGGCAGGTCGGACCTTAGTAGGAAATGGACCCTACGGGACAATAATATAGCAGCCTAAATAGTAGGATCCTTATGAGAAGGACCCAAAAATCAGGTTAGAAAGCCATACGCGCTCTAAACCCCAAACGACCTAATGTGGTCTTTCCGACTGATTAGACAGGATCTACTGGAAACTTCTGGAATGTCCTGGACTTGCGAGCTTCCACTGAGCGGTGCCATCTCGGCCTCTGACTTTCTTGACATGCTCGGGATCATCATTGGTTGGGCACTCCTTGGCAAACTTCGCGGCTGATTTTGTTGGGTTGCGCATCCAGCCGGCACTGCTGCCGAGTCGCCCATACCCAATGGGATCCAGTCAAGCCACACCTCGTTTGCAAGGAGGTGCAGCAGAAAGGCTGCACTTCCGAGTCACATGAGTGGCAGCAACAAACGAGGCCAATGACTGACCCTCGTAGCAACCTTCCTACGAAGCTTGTAAAATAATCGTGCTGCGCAATTCTTTCTACGGGGCATACACATAGATATCACCAAAACTGCCATCACCGCTGTCGCCACTGCTACGTGGTAGCTACTCCGAGCTCTCAAGCACTACATCCTTCTTGAAATAACGCAAACATGGATGGTAGCTCCGACACTACGTAGCACAGCCAGTATGACAGTATTAAGTGTGACCTATTCCATGATGCTTGCCAGCACCATCATGTTCACCAATATCGGCCACAAGCACTCATCAAATGCATGAGCAGAGGCCATCGTACGCAGGACACACAAACGACATATATACATACATATATGTATATCTATGTAGATATATATATATATATATATATATATATACGCACACATCTTTGTTTCTTTCATCTGCCATTTGTAATTTGCTGCCCGTTATATGCTTTGCGTAACATACAGCATATAGCGTATCATGACATCATAAGTATGTACATAAATCTGTGTATACATTTTATATAACACATACTTATTTGACATATAATAAGCATATTGCATAACATATGCATAACGTATCATGTGCAGCATATATACATATATACATATATACATACATATATATATATATATATATATATATATATATACACATACATACATACAATGTAGATACACACCTAGGCATCATCCGTGGGCCTGTGGCAAACGTAGCCTTCCGGCGGAGGCTCCGCTGGCTCTTCCTGCGATCCGATTTGGAATTGAAGGTTCAAGACTTCGTTCTTGAGTGTACACATGAACCGTGAAACCTAAACCAGTAAACCCTACACCCGGAAGGCTACGGCTCGAGGTTCAGGTGAAGCCAACCTCTTCCTCGTCCGAGCCATCATAGCCGAACTGCTTGCGATCACCTCCGATGCTTCTTGCACTTACATGTAAGGTTTGCCGTCGATCTACATGAACGTACATGAATATGTGCGTATGTGTATGTACATACGCATATCTGTGTGCAGACGTGCTGTGAAGCTGCCAACACGCCAGTCTGCTAAGGGCCCAGCTGCTTGCGGCTGCATTGTACGAGCGGTTGAAGCCTTCACGCCCCGTCAGAGTTAAGAGACTAAGTAATCGCCATTATCAGAACCAGCATCGGAGTAGGCTTAGCGGCTCACAGTGAACAGGGGCAAGATGCAGTTCTTGAGCTAAGGAGGCGACGATGAGAGGGAGCTCCGGAGGAGGCCAAGCCCAAGCCAGAGACATCGTGCCTCGAAGGCTGGTCTTTGGGAGTTTCCGATAATTAGGGTACCTTATTTTGGGATCCTTATAATTGGGATCCTACTATGGAGGGTACTATAGTAGGGTCCCTTATTTTCGGAAACTCCCGTTTCATGAGATGAAAAGGCCAGAAGAAGGCTGACGGTGAGTGCCCGGCTGTTGCACCACTCGATCCATTGCCAGGTCGTCATCATCGACACCCAGGCCCCCAACGTCATCGACAGCGAGGGAGCCTTTTGCGATATCGGTGACGTTAGGTTTTAGGGTTCCTATACAGGGTTGCAGTAAACGGTTTCAGTACCGGGTTCCTGTGGGGGTTACTATAAATGGCCCCTACAGTATGAGGGCTTCTACAAAGGGGGTCCTATAAGCGTTACGATGAGTCTGAGGGGTTCCTATTAAAAATCCTCGTCCGGTTGGCTTTCGAAGAGCTGGGAGACGGACCAGAGAGCTGTCCATCAGCTTTGGGTATGCGACGGACCAGCACCTTCGTCTGACGAGTGGCCGCTTAGGGTTTAGGGTTTAGGGTGAGTACTTTTCAGTCTGAACAGTCGTTACCCATTATTATAGGCCGTGTAGAACAAGCATATTAGACGATTACAGGACCAAGTCCAAAACTAAGGTCTATTCTGGCTCCTGTAGTACCCCCCAAAAGAACACTGAAGCAACCCTAAACCAAACCCCGGAAAATACCATAAACAAACCAAGGGACCTGTACCAGTCTGCCTTCCAGAAGTAGCGCCTTGCAAGCAGTCAGGGTTTCGGGCTTCAGGGCTTTAGGGGTTTCAGGCGTTATGCAAGCAGTCACTGCGGGAGATCCAGGCGAGAAGCATGCGAGGATCCTAGGGTTTCGGCTTTAGGCATCGATTGGGTTTAGGGTTTAGGGTTAGGGTTTAGGGTTTAGGGCCGTTTAGGGTTTAGGTGGGTGTAGAGTTTCGAGGTTTTGCGTTCAGGGCAGCTCGATGGCCTTCGGATCGAGCTTTGCTCCAGTGGCATTGTCATCCAGATCCAAATCCTTACAAACATGACGTTCAGAGGAGGTGGTGGAGGAGGAGGAGGAGGAGTTGTTCCCGCGAGTTCAGGAGGATCTGCAACAGAAAGGCCAGCGCCGAAATTCAAGCTAAATCATGTTGCCGGCCCGCTAGCAGCAACCCCCTTCCCAACATTCTGCTAGCAGCGCACAACGCTGCCCATTGTTTCGCTTGCCCCAAGGTTCTTACTCTTTGCCCGACGACGCTCTTAAAACACGGGCAGCAGAACGACACCTGGCATGGACGATGTTCTCCGGCTCTGGCATGACAGCTTGTCATGTTGGTGCCAACTTCCTGTTTCTTCGGGTTCGCTTGCCGCCTTGCGACATGACCATGGAAAGCTATCCAAAACATGATGCCCAAACGGCAGAGAGTGACAGAGAATGGCATCAAGATGACAGCAAAGCACCCGTGAAGAGCTACCCGTGTACGGATGTACACACACGTATGTGTGTACACGTAACTATACGTAACTATATAAATAGACACTAAATATGTATGTAAATACGCACGTCTTCGGTCACCCTGTTCCTATCCAGCGCACAGCCCATGCCAAGGGTCTCATCGAGCAGAGTGTCACAGAGCGTCAACAGAGCAAGAAAAGCAAACGGCTGCATACGGCTCACAGAAGCATTCTGGGATCTCGGCTGTGGTGGCATCGCTGATTCTTGCCTTTGAAGGTTTAGAGTTCCGGGTAGGCAGCTGCACACATGTGTATGATTCACGAACTGAATCCGTCACAAAGCAGCCTGACAAGAGGAGATGTTGCCCGCCTGCTCATAGATTGCACTCTTGACTCGCTGAAGCGTGCATGGCCTTGAAAAGACGGCTGCAATAAAGGTCCAGGGCTCTATCAGAGGCTTTATGGCTTTTGCCACGGCTTGCGTAGGGATGCCAAGGGCTCGTGGATATTGGTACAGGTTTCACGCTTCTGCAAGTGTGCTGGAATTTTGGTGCTGCTACAAGCAAAATCGATCCTTAACCCTTTGCGATTTCTTGCCGCTCACAGAATACAAGCTCATGGCTTGCTGTTGCTACTAATTGCCAACGTCTTGCCCTGATGATTCACGACGATGGCTACAGCTCTGCTTCCTGCCATCTCCGCTCCTGCGACGAGTATCATGACCATCGTCTTCGTTTGCAAGATCATCGCCAGGTTCATCACTACTGTGGTTTTCACTGCGAGTGCCACCTGGGTGACGCAGAGGCAGCGGGGGGGGATAACAGGCAATGGCAGGGCACTTGCCCCACTTGCTCCATTTGGAGGTCTTGACGGAAGGGAAGTGGTCCGAGCAGAGCAACTAGCGGATCTCCTTTAATTCAATTGTCCGCAGACAGCTGGGGCATAGAGAAAAAGAGTGAATCAGTGCTGAGTCCGCCGCGTCGTGAGATTTAACAGGCTCCGGAAGGCCTGAAGGGAGGGGAGGAATACGGCCTTTGCACAAGCATCGCACGAACCTGAAGCCCAAAATCCAAACCCCCTTCGGGGCAGCCAAAAAGAGGACGGAGAAGCAGAGAGGTTTGGGGTCTAAAGCCGTGTCGTGGCCTTCTCGCCGCGGAACTTGTACTGAACTGGCATTGCTGCGATGCACTCGTTGTTGCATTATGTCGATGCTTGGGTCAGCACTCTCTCTCGCTCTCTCTATCACTCACTCTCTCTCTCTCTCTCTCTCTCTCTCTCTCTCTCTCTATATATATATATACACATATATAAATATACACACACAAAACCGATACAGTATAATCTAGTAATATGCCATATTATGTTGAGTTATATTCAACCTTACATATATATACATACACAAGGGGTTTGGGATTTGGGGTTTAGGGTGTAGGGTTTGGAGTTTGGTGGCGAGGATTGGCATGATTCATCGCCATGATTAGGGGCTTTGAGCAGCTGCATGGCTCATGGCTCATCCCACAATCGTGAACCAAAGAACCTGAACACGCTGCAAGGTAAGATGTGCTGAAACTAGGCTTTGCACTCACTGATGTCCGAAGATTTGTGGCAGCAGAGGCATCTGGATGAATTGATGCTTTTCACAAATGCAGCAATGACAGCAAAATCCCATCTTGGTACTTTGTCCACTAAACTGACTCCACATCATGCATGTGCTGCGTAGTTCTACTAATCCTTATGAACTGTTATTCTCCTGCGTTAAAACGACCACACTGCCGCCGACGACGATGCCGGCGCAACACCGCTGGTACCATCATGGTTTTCCATCAGCTCCCAGATCTAAAGGAAGACACCGGCAGACACACGGAAGCCAGAACGCAGCCTGTATTCACCAGGCACTCAGTCTCGGTCTATTGCTACAAGTCGCGTCGTTGCCTCCACTCCCTCGCGATCAATAACACGAAATGACTGGGAAAACCGTGTCGGACCATCGGCGAAATCTAAGATTTAATGCATCTTCAGTTCATGTGTGAGTACTGACAAGGCTCTGGCGACTCCACACCGGATCCGCCAAGTGCCCTTTTTGCTTCCCGCCACGCGCGAGCGGGAATCAAGCTGCTAGGTGGACTTGCGCCAACACAAGGCCACCTGTCTCGAACTGGAGCTGTTTGCCCCACAGCTTGCTACAGCAGTTCCCCGAATCATCCATCGCAGCCGCACTGTTATCAGCTATTCAGCTGGTCCAAACACCACTGTATTTTCAGCGGGTCCGAGCTGCATTGTTGGCACATGAACCTCAGCTGCAAAGCCCCATGTTCAGGATCTCAGTTATATCGAGCAGTCATGCCACTCTTCGAGAACTCCACTGCGCTGAGCTCTCTGCAACAGCTGCGCAAATTGGGATCGCTCCGGACAGCCCTCCCAAGTGTCAAATATGTCGAAAAAGGGGCAAAGAAATGGCTCGCATGCTGATCAAGCTTTTTCGCTGTCCGGCCTGAAGCGTGCCACATTGCTGCGGCAACGGACTGAGCAGGGATCACAAGGATTCTTCAAAGATAGTTCAGAGCGCATCCTCCCGGGTGTCGGGCGTTTGACAGTAGTTGCAATGCACCGTGGATCCCGGCGCGGAGTACCTTGAGGTGACACGCGGACTATGGGCAAGTCGTGGGGCGCGTCTGTGAAGTTCAGCTTTGAGTTGCTTGCTTAATGCTCGATTTTCCCTCCGGCCTTCTACGATTCAATGTGCCCTGTATGTCCTTTGATGCTTTATGGACTGTGCCCGGGAGAGTTCCTTCAGAATGCTCTGCCTCCTTCCTGACTTGACAGAAATTTTAAGTGTTCTACTAAGTCACTAAGCTACTTGAGAACCGATTCAGTTACGTTACTCTCGGCGACACAGCATGCTGAGGCTGGTACCACAGGTCGAGGCCCCCCTTCTTCCACGATTCGATCGTGTGCTGCGGCAAGGTGCCAAATTTCCAGGAATAGACACGAAAAGCATTGTGGACACAGCGTCAACGTCAGTCAATGTGCAACCATCTCTGCGAATCCAGCCCTTGTGAAGGCTAGCCCACTTTGAGCAAAGGTCTGCAGTTAGTGTGTCCCCCTGCAACGAAATGGCTGCCTGAAAGGTTTCCACCGGCTTGTCCCGCTCTTGGGAGGTTTGGAAAGACATGTTTCCTTGGTGATTCGAAACAGGCGAAAGGCAAGGTCTTGGCTCGATTGCTCTGAACTCTCGAACTTGGAGCGGCGCGCTTGTTCTGCACGCCCGAGCCGCTCTTTCTGAGCACCTCTGCAGGTAAGAGACATGTCAGGCGCCAAGACGACTCTTGGCGGGTTCTCTTCTTCGTGACAATTGCTTGAATTTAAGGAGCTTGATAGCATGGATGCGTCGTGTTGGCACGTCCTTGGATCCCTTTGCTAGGTCGTCGTGACCTAGGACATAGATGCCTAGTTCAAGCGCGGCTTTAAAACAACGGATAGAAAAACAACGGCAGGAGGTGGAAACCCCTAAACCTCATATACTACCTCATTGGCCTTGCCCTCCAATGCGAAATCCCCCGCTGATACCAATTATCATATTTATAAGCATAACAACAAGAATACTAGTTTAATGCTAAAGCTACTGTCTCCTTCCTTCCAGTTCCTTAGTATACTTATGGTGAAGCCCCCAAACTCTGTTCTAACTTTTCAGGCCGCTGCAGATGTAAGAAGCCTGTGGATGCGGTGCCTGGCGCGAAGTCAGGGCATGTCAGTGAGGAAACACGGGGAGCGTTTGCAAAGTTCGTGGATTCGGGCTCTTAGAGTCAAGGGCATCTCTTACGCTTTGGGGTTAGGGCCAGTCTTTTGGGGATGCGGAATAAACTTGCAATCTCCTGGGGTGTAGTCGCTCTCTATACGCGTTTAGGGTTAAGTGCGGTCTCTCCGGGTTTAGGGTTCGGTAGTCTCGTCGAGCTTCCACAAGTT
Source organism: Symbiodinium sp. CCMP2592 (assembly GCA_905221615.1). NCBI lineage: Eukaryota > Dinophyceae > Suessiales > Symbiodiniaceae > Symbiodinium > Symbiodinium sp. CCMP2592. The sequence goes on along the minus strand of CAJNDT010000092.1, from coordinate 298,890 downwards.
TTGTTGACGGTTTCGGGGCTTCCAAATTTAGGAGCAGGGGCTGAGAATACAATTGAGTTGGGCTTCCTCGTGTCTGGAATCCTCATGTTTGGGTGGCTGCCTGCAGCGGTCGCGACTCCCCAAACCCTAGAGGCTAAACCCTTGATTCTACACCCTAAACCCTCGATTCGAAGCCAAGTGCGAAAAAGCAAAGGAAGGGCGCCAGGTGCACGGCATCTGAGCGTTGGGATCTCGGCCCGTCGCGGCGTCCTCCGAAGTCGGCTCTTATTCGCAGACGTGGAGAGGGTCTACTTGGGATTATGGAGTCTGGGGTTTAAGGGTTTAGGGTTGAGGGCCTAAGGCACTGAGGGTCATTCGTTTTTTTGCGGAGTTCAGAGTTTACACTAAAGCATTTCTGCTTTCAAGCCGAGGCCTTGTCCATCGGAGGCGTCTTGGGCTGAGCTCTATCTGCAGCTTGACCCGCTTGGCCTTGCCGAGGTTGGTACCTGACCAAGGTCTTTGGTCCCTTGGGGCCTAACTTGGGGCCCCACCGATGAGGACAGGGTTTTGCTGTTCCTGCACATAGAAGTACTGCGGTATCTTACTACGAATGGCTCCAAACCTCGGTAATACTGAATTCTGCATCACACGTCAAATATGCAGCCTGGAACGTTTGTGATTCCGGAGATTAACACCTGAACCATCGTCCTAGCTCTATTGAGATCTGCACCCTGTGAAGCTTTCGCCCGAAAGCATAAAACGTGCCGACCTTCTCCTTTCGCCGGACTCACACTTAGAACAGCAAGCTTCCGTCAGATACCAATGCACGTCATGTCTGGGAGTTTCGGAGGGCTCTAACTCATATGAGCAGTGCTAGAGGTCCTACCGACATCTTCTGTATTGACTTAGACTGTCCTATACTATATTGCGGGGAGGTTCCGATGGTTCAAGCGCGAGTGCCGGTCGGGCTGAGGCTATGCTCCATTGAAAGCTTTTGCCTGTTCCCCACGACGCACTTCGAAGGAACTATTCCCCTGACTTCCTGACCTTTGGACCTAAACATGTTGGCCACACCCTCAAACCCCAAAGTCCCGGCTTCCTGTCCTAAGCTCCTTCCCAGCTGCAGGGGCACGGCTCGATCGGGGCTAAGGTGAGGTTGAGGTTCCTGCCGCTGTGTTTCATGGTGTCTTGGGATTCTTCTTGCTGCGGTGGTTTGAATGTGTTGGCTGCCTTGCTCAACTCAAGAGCTGCCCATGTTACTCTTAATAAGGGGGGGGGTTTCCGAAAACAGGTGACCTAATATAGTACCCTAAATAGTAGGATCCTTATTATAGGGACCCCTAAATAAGGTACCCCTAGTTTCGGAAACTCCCATTTAGGTCTTCGGGTTCAGGCTGTGCTTCGTGGAAGAACCCTTCAACTGAAGCCGCTTCAGTCAATGACATGTCGTTGTGTCATGCTCGTCACCATTGATCACCTTCATCACCCTGCCATCGTCAGACGCTTCGCCTGTTTCATATGAAGCTTGTCTTGCTACCGGTCTTCATGACAAACTGGCGTCCATGACAACATCCTCAACATCTTGCTTACAATCATCTCAACCTGGGTCCTATGACCTTTACCTGACCTTGAGTGGCATGTTCTTCTTCACCATCGGAAGACTCTGCACTTAGTCGACGTCTTAGTTACTAGTTGGTGACCCTGCCTCTTGCACCAATCTCTCAGCAGGTCTACGTTGCGATTGTCCAGCTCGGGGTGCTGAGCGTCGCAAGCCGAAAGATCAGTTCTGTGATCCACAAGCAAGACACTGGCGACAAACCACGTGTATGCAGTGTCATGAGCTTCGAAACCATGCCGATGCAACCGCAGATGGCTGTCAGATTCGTCTTTGCTGCAACCATGCTGAGATGGCAACGTTCCCCATGCCTTTCTGCACTCTGGCCCTGGCATGTTAAAGCTTTGAAGCGTGGGGGCATTCACATCCTGAAGCTAAACCTTTATGTCACGCACATGTCGTGTACTTAGCATCTTCGCACACTGAGACGAAACGAGACGGATGCCATGATTGCTTAAATCGTCTCCTGTGCTTTTCACCAGCACCTTTGAGCCACACACGTTTAGAAGCACGATGTAACTGATCCGGTCTCACACCTTGATAATGGCAACGCATCAGGCGGGCATGACATAAGCTCTTGTGCGCTACAAGCCCCGTGGGTTTATGGGCGATATCAATGCACAACCCAGTTTCCCAAGTCTGGCTGCGCGTCAGTTTCCCGCCGGAACAAGGCCCTTGCAATGGTTCGACAATGCACACTCATGTGTAAATCAATTGATGAACAAACCTTGCCGGGGATTGTCAAAGCAAAGCAAACTGTTTGTCCATCGTCGGAATGTCAAGTTTTCTTGCAAGCTGTGGAATTCAGCGAAGGGCGGCGATCATAAATGCCAACAGCATTGTACGAAGGTTGCTTTGATGATCTTTGATGCAGGACGCGACAATCATATACGACGGTTGTAACATCATGCGCACGCTGATGACAAGCACAGATCAGTTTTCTAGGAGAAGCTGGAACAAATCGAATCTCGACGTGATCACGAGAAAGAAGATTTTAGCAGGGTTTCGGCAAGGGACTCGAGCCAACTGCCTCGGCTTTCCGGCCATGCAAAAGCTCACTTCATGCGTCCGAAAGTACTGTAGCAGGTCTCACATCTACACGGGAGAGCGGGAACACCCCTCCGTTGGAGACGCCACAACACTTAAGTAGATGCAACCGGGTGGAACCGTCCATGTTGAGTACGTACCGAATGTGATACGATGCCGGGAGGATTTTGCGCTTGTTCCGACGCCGGGAAGTAAAACTTCTGCTGACGAATTTCGACAAGGAAAAAATGTGCCTGGTTCAACAAACATCTTGGTCCAAATCAGGATGCTGTTGGCTCGTTTCATAACACTGTTCGATGCTTCCCTGGCCCAACAATCCAACAAAGCATGCTAAGCGTAATCAATGGAACTTTCATGTTTTGTCACATCCCGGCCATGGTGACAGCCGTTCAATTGGCCATAAGGCATCGCGGCATCTCTCCAACACGAAGGTCTTCCCTACTTTGACAATTTTTGCCAGCATTGCGTCGACTTCGGGAACGTGTGTTGTTGGAGTTTCTACGTGGAGGTAAGTGCATTTGATGGTGGAACAACGGTGGACCCGGATGGCCGAGAAACATCATTGCTATTTTGCGATTGAAAAACTAATGCACAAGTTGCTCTACCCAAACCAACGATAATGCGGTGCGAATGAACATGGCTGACAGGGAGATGAGTGGCTGAGGGAATTTGTGCAGGTTCCGATGTCCGCCTGCGAGCAACAGCGCGGTGGTCGGTTGCATAGGTGCGGAAAGCCGAAACCTTCCCTCTTGACCCAGCATCTAGCATTTCGGGCTACCCGCTTTGAACCATTTGGAACCGAAACAACGAAACTCGCCATTGCATACGGCATGACATGGACCAGACGGGCTTTGGCTCGAGTCCAACCTGATCATTGAAACTCGCAAAAGCCCTACTGCTTCTGTCAGGAAGGTTGTCGCAAGAGTCTTGCAGAGGGCCTCTTGCAGGCGCATCTGGTTTGATGCTAGGACAAGCAGTGCACAGCGTTGTTGCGTTGATTGTCTGTGAGGCCGGATTCTCGCAACGGTTTTGTTGTTACGTTAACATGGAAATTGCTGGGCTTCTGGCTTCTATGTAATCCTGACGGATTCGGCCTGAAAATCCCCACCCTCGCGCGTGGCAACTTCACTGTGGGGTGGGCACCCCAGCTATGGTGCGAACATAAAAAGAAGATGTGAACGCTGTGCCGGCACGACCGGGAGGCGGGAGCCAAAACAAACACACACACACACATACATATATATGGTCACCCCCCCCCCGTTGACAGACCATCCCCTTCAAAACATCGCTCCCACCGGTGTGTTCGTGCTTTTTCCGGGGTATCGAGTTTGAGCCCTCCGAACGTATCTGTGGAACCACCAAAAGACTCGTTGACAGACCATGCCCTTTCAACTCAGTCGTAGTGCATGGTCTGTGATCGGGGGAGGGGGTACTCAGCTTTCAAAAACTCAATTCCAAAATTTCCAAAATTTCCAAAATTCTCTCCCTTAACTTTCCGGATTTCCAAAATTTCCAAAATTTCCAAAATTTCCAAAATTTCCAAAATTTCCGAAATTTCCAAAATTTCCAAAATTTCCAAAATTTCCAAAATTTCCAAAACGGCCCGACCTAGTGGACAGGATTTTTCCAAAACATAAGGGCGGACTTTTTGGAAATTTTGGAAATTTTGGAAATTTCGGAAATTTTGGGAAATTTTGGAAATTTTGGAAATTTTGGAAATTTTGGAAATTTTGGAAATTTTGGAAATTTCGGAAATTTTGGAAGTTTTGGAACTTTTGGAAATTTTGGAATCTCTGGACCTTGGAATTGATTCTCAGGAGGGCTGATTGTGACCCATCCGATGACAGACCATGCACGACTTACTTGCAAAGGCAAGGGCTGTCAATACTCATGCCCATATTTAAACGAATATCTCTCAATCTACCTGTCTATCTGTATATACATATATGTATTGATACTCCTACATATAGTATTGCCATTGGAAATACTGACAGTGATCATTTGTTGAATGCTCAAGCTAATACCAGCATTACTACTAATATTACACTTCTATAAAGCTTAGTACGAATATGCATAACACAAATACTAAGATTGATTAGTATTGCTCTTATTACTCCTACGCATATCAATAACCATATTCATATTGATAATAATGTATATTAATACCAATACTAACACACACCTGTATGTACTAATGTACATAAACATGCATACCACCATATTAAAATACAAATCCTTTAACTCACTCATGTATTCAACTGTTAGAATTTCACGTGATCAAGAGTAATAATACTACAAACATTCTTTCGAATGTATATCATCAATAATATTATAGTACTAACGCTAACACTACTGCTAATACTTAACACAAAATTTATACTAACATCAATATTTACATAGCTATTGATACTCCTACGAATACGAATACGTAAACTCTTGTGCGTTAACAGTAGTGCTATCACCAACACTAATACGGACTTTGATAATCTGCTGAATATTCAAGAATGCCACTAGTATTACCAGCATGAACACCCATATTATGGCTATTACGAGTATAAATAGTCCTATTTCTAATAATATTGACATTAATACTGCTACGAATACCAATAGTATATTCATATTGATATGAAAACTAATATCATTACTAATGGACACCTGCTTATACTAATGTACATAAAATACAGCTAACACTACTGCTAATACTTCACACAAAATTTATACTAACATCAATATTTACATAGCTATTGATACTCCTACGAATACGAGTACGTAAACTCTTGTGCGTTAACAGTGATGCTATCACCAACACTAGTACGGACTTTGATAATCTGCTGAATATTCAAGAATGCCACTAGTATTACCAGCATGAACACTCATATTATGGCTATTACGAGTATAAATAGTCCTATTTCTAATAATATTGACATTAATACTGCTACGAACACCAATAGTATATTCATATTGATATGATGACTAATATCATTACTAATAGACACCTGCATATACTAATGTACATAAAATACATACCACTATCTTAAGATACAGATATATACGTCAGTGCATTCATGTATTAATGCTTTGGCATAGGCATATGCCCATATACCAATGTATCAATATACCTCTCGTTGTTGTATGAGTATACTACACGAATATGTGACTGTACTCATATACGGCTACTGCACTATGCAAGAATACCGACTGACAAGTTCGTATACCAATCCAATATGCCAACATACTGATATACTTATAAATGATTAAATAAAACAGTCATATAGTACACATACTCGTACACTAATATGCTAACGTTCGAATATACTGGTATGTCAATATACTAGTAAGCTAGTACAGCAGTATAGTAGTGTATTCATGCACCAGTTGTACTAACATGTAAAATATACTAGTATACAAGTATGCAAATATTTTACTGTTCGAATACATTGATGTACTGATATACTCATCTGCTAATATACGAGACTATCAATATACTAACATATCCAAACTAACTAGTTCTAATATTGATACTAATACTAGCACTTCTGCGAATATAAGCTGCTGTTAAACCCAGCATTAAGACTGATACTGATACTACTCGTAGCAGTGGTGCTGTATTACTGACATTGACACTGGCACTAGCGCTAACTCTAACACGAACATGAGCACTAACACTAATTTATAGTTGGCAATATTGATACGTATACTTACAGCAAACAATAGTACTAATATTAATAATAATACTCACCCTAATACCGATACTACCACAAGACTGTTACGTAACTCATGTGCCGCACGTCTGGTGCTATACTATGTACCTCATGTAAAGGTTTTGCTTCATAGAATATCGTCGTGCACGGTGTTTTTTAGACCCGCGGTCTGTCAACGGGGGGGGGGTGAGCATATATATATATATATATACATATGTACATAAGCATACACATGTACATGTACATGTGTATATACATATATATATATATAGATGTAAATGTGCCAGCCCCTGTCCCTCTCATGTACCCACGCCTGGGCTTGAATCGTGTAGGACTGTTCGTGTGCACCTCCATTCTTGGTCGTATCTGCACACATTTAATGTGAAAAGAAGTTTTTCCCAAAAAACTCTAGGTACATTATTCCTGTGATTCACTCAGGGCAAGTGGTAAATTCTTCAACAGCTGCTATTCGCACGAAGTTTTACTATCCAAGAAAATAGAGCGATGTATGACTTGAATCCTATGCTTATTAAAACGTCAATCTACCTGCTCACATATATACACAAAAATTGTCAGCAGGGTGGATATGTTACATCAGCAACGACCGTGATTTAGTAGAAACAACACCAACAAAACAAAAAAAACCCAAAGCACGGCATTCCCATTGCTACATTTTTGTAACGAGCCGAACAGCACGGAGTTTATGGAACAAAAGAAAAATATATTCACAGAGTGACAGGCTCGAAACGCAAAATGCCATGGTCAAGCCGCAACAACCCGTCTTCCAACGGATTCAACACGGATTCGATGGGCAAGGGGCCAAGAACTCGAATCATGTTGATTCGGGCCCGGATCCTAGATTATCCAAGAATTCCGGAGGTCTTGCGCAAGCCAGTCTTGGCTTCAAGACCCACCCGAATCTTCCGAATCATGTCTGAATGATTTTGCTTCGGGCCAAAACCCAAGATTGCCCAAAGGTCTTGCCCGGGGATCTTGGATCTTGGACCCGGGGCCCGAATCAAAATTTGATTAGGATGACTCGGGTGGTTGCTGGATCCAACACTGCCCGTAAGAAATCTTGGACTTTGGATCCGGCCCGAAGCAACATGACTCGGAAATGATTCAAACGATTCGGGAGTGGTTTGGAGGGAGCCGAGGAAGTATCATCCGTTTGAGTATTCTGGTCTGGAGCGAGAGAGCCGAGGAAGTATCATCCGCTTGAGTATTCTGGTCTGGAGCGAGAGTTCTGTACTTCAAAATAGAAAAATGTTACGATCTGCAAGCTTCCCACGATCCCAACAAGGGTATCCTAAGAACACACGCGGTCACAAAACTGCAAAAATGTACATCTGTATATGTATAGATATGTGTGTATACACATACACGCATACATAGGTGCAAGTTGATCGACCGGTTGAGTGCAGGCTTCATGCATTTGCTAGTTAGGTGCATGCCTGAATGCGCTTTCAAGCAATTCCCTGTACTGAGACAGTTTCATTGGGCATAGCTTGTATTGAGTAAGGACCATGTCCCGCTGCGAATGCCAAGGTGCGCGTACTGCAAAAATCATTGGCATGCAGTGTTTGGGTGTCAACCCTTTTGTCACGGACCGTTCGTGAACTCACACACACATACACCAACAAAACACACACACACACCCTTGCAAACCAGTCACCCTTACTTAGATGGATGTCGTTTGCTCTGGACTGTTACACTTCTCTCTTTCCGTACAATACTGGTCAGTCTCCGAGTTGCCACGGCGTGACCCATGGGCAACTTTGCAAGTACACGAGGATGTTCAATTCTCGCTTCCCATTCATGTCCACAAATTCGTTGCATGTGGTAGGACATGAGTGCCACATGCCTGTGCATACGGTGAGACTGCACTGCATTGATTGCGAGACTCTGCGAGACCCTCGCAAAGCACTTTGCTTTAGTGATCCTGGCTGACATCCTTCGGTACAGGCGATGCAAGACCTGTTCGCGCGCACACACCCAAATCCGGAATGGCCATCCTGAGGCGCACACCTCATCGTGCAGACTTGTTCAACGACATCCAGAGCAAGGCCTGCAATTCGATCCGAAACGCAGCTCGGGCGTTGAGGTGTTCTTGTATCGCATGTGTTGGCCGCATTTGCAGCATTGCTGATGAAAGATGTGTAACTCTTCTTGTGTAAATGCATATGAAGCCTTATTGGCTATACTCAGATGGAACTGCATGGGCGGGGTGGCTCCGGTCGCATGCCGGATTGTGAAGATGGCAAGAAATCTCCACGAGTGGGACCGTCGGCCAGCAATGGCACCTCGCAGGAGCTCACTCATCGCAAACCCAGCCTCATAGCCAAGCGCGCCATCGCGAAGCACGACCCTCGAAGCGGGCTTTTGAAGCTTGCAGAGATGACAAGGGAAGAGGGCCAAGTGCTCAGAATTCCATGTCGCAGAGACCACCCTTGCAAACCAGTCATCAAGATTTAGATGGATGCTGTTAGTGCTAGATTGTTGCACGTTTCTCTTCGCGTAGAACATCCTTTGGAACATGAGGTGCAAATCCCGTTCGCACGAACACAATCAAATCCGGAATGGCCATCCTGAGGGGCACACCTCATCGTGCAAATTTGTTCAACGACATCCACACACCTCCACCTCATCGTGCAAATTTGTTCAACGACATCCAGAGCAAGGCCTGCAAGTCGATCCGAAACGCAGTTCGGGCGTTGATGTGTTTGGGTATCGCACGACGTTGGCCGCATTTGCAGCATCGCTGATGAAAGACCTCTATAATGCCTTTGAAGCCCTATTGGTTACTCAGATGGAACTGCATGGGCGGGGTGGCTCCCATCGCATGCCAGCTTCCCGCCAAGCAATCTCCACGAGTGGGCGACTCCTAGCCAAGCGCGCCAACATCGCGAAGCACGACCCTCGAAGTGGCGGCTTGCGAGGCTTGAAGAAATGAAAAGGGAAGAGGGCTGCATGCTCAGCTCCATGCCGCAGGGCCCACCTTTGCAATCCAGTCATCAAGATTTAGATGGATGCTGTTTGTGATGTGTTGTTACACGTACACTCTTTCCGTAAAAACCTCGTGGGTCTCCCAGATGCCGCTGCGTGACCCATGAGCGACTCTTTGCGGGTACACGAGGATGTTCAGTTCTCGCTTCCCACTCATGTCCACAGCTTCCTTGCATGTGGTAGGATATGAGTGCCGCATGCTTCTGCTCATGGTGAAATTGAACTGCATTGCATTTGCAACACTCTCGCAAAGCTTACACTCCTCGGTACATGAGGTGCAAGCCCCGTTGGCGCGCACACATTCAAATCCTTATCGTGCAGACTTGTTCAACGACATCCCGAGCAAGTTGATGTGTTTTTGTATGGCACGTGTTGGCCGTATTTGCAACATAGCTGATCAAAGACCTCTAAATGCATATGAAGCATTGTGAAGCCCTATTGGCTACTCATATAAAATTGCAGGACCCGGTCGCATGGCTTGCGAAGATGGCAAGCAATCTCCACGAATGGGCGACTGCATGTGTGCGAGGGGCCGCCGGCCAGCAGTGGCACCTCGCAGGAGCGCCCCGCAGCCAAGCGCGCCATCGCGAAGCACGACCCTCGAAGCGCCGGCTTTCGAGGGGTGAAGAGATGGCAAAGGAAGAAGGCCACGTGCTCAGAGTTCCATGTCACAGCGACCACCCTTGCAAACCAGTCATCAAAACTTAGATGGATGCTGTTTGTGCGGGATTGTTACACGTACTCTCTTTCCGTAAAAACCTCGTGGGTCCCAGTTGCCACTGCGTGACCCATGAGCGACTCTTTGCGGGTACACGAGGATGTTCAATGCTCACTTCCCACTCATGTCCACATGTGGTAGGATACAAGTGCCGCATGCCTCTGCTAATGGTGAGATTGAACTGCATTGCAGTTGCCACACTCTCGAAAAGCTTACATCCTTTGGTACACGAGGTGCAAACCCCGTTCGTGCGAACACTATCAAATCCGGAATGGCCATCCTGAGGGGCACACCTCATCGTGCAAATTTGTTCAACGACATCCAGAGCAAGGCCTGCAAGTCGATCCGAAACGCAGTTCGGGCGTTGATGTGTTTGGGTATCGCACGACGTTGGCCGCATTTGCAGCATCGCTGATGAAAGACCTCTATAATGCCTTTGAAGCCCTATTGGTTACTCAGATGGAACTGCATGGGCGGGGTGGCTCCCATCGCATGCCAGCTTGGGAAGATGCCAAGCAATATCCACGAGTGGGCGACTCCTAGCCAAGCGCGCTTCCATCCCGAAGCACGACCCTCGAAGCGGCGGCTTGCGAGGCTTGACGAAATGAAGTGGGAAGAGTTCCATGTCGCAGGGACGTGACCAGGTCACTGCCTCAGAATCACGCCGTTGTGGTCTATTCGGAATTCTCGATCACAATGCCGGGGACCCTGTCGGGTCGGCTCTTTCTATCTCAGGAGGCTTGCGCAAGCAAGGATCTGGCTGGTAAACAGAGAATGACTGCCTGGCGAACTGCAGTGGCTTTGGTGGCATCCTTTTGCAAATCTCACCGACGACGGAAGCCCACTTGCTGGTCTCCCTTTCGAAGCGCACAAATTGTAACGCTCCAAAAGTTTGTGTCCATGCGGCTCAGCCGCCGAAAGTCCGCCAAAGCTAAGCGTCACGGTGTTGCAGCAATTGAAAACCGCAGTGCTCGCAATCACGTTGCGCTGACATTGTCGTCTTTGAACTGACTGGCCGAAGTCAGAACACATGACGAAGGATGACGACACTAAAGAAAAAGCAGGTATGCCCCGACCTGAAGCTTCAGGGATCTTGATCCAGTTGACAGCAGAAACTGAAACTGCTTAAACATATGCGCAGGATGCTTGGCAGCATCCACAGTACTACATATCAGTAGCTTGCTTCGTTGCATGAGGAATAAGCGTCATGAAGAGCACGCGGGTACGTCATTTGGGAATCTGGCTTGGCCAAGTGACCAGAATGGAAACAACGAAGCGTGGCCGAGGTGGGGATTTTGGGGCGAAGTGTGATAGCAGATGCTGTAAGGCTCGGCGGAACGACACACATTCACCACCGAACACCCTCACCTGAAAACTGCACCCTGCGGTAGGTTCTGGATGACATGCATGGAAGAGTCTCTTCACATCAAAGCTTGCCGAAGTCCGATAGCGGCTTGAAACAGTGCACTCCACAACCTAAAAGTTAGACCTCAATGCGAAACCGGAGCTCTCCAAACAAGAGAAAAAGCCAGACATACACACACACACACACATAAACACACACAACACACGCTCGAAAGCGCAACGTTGTGGGAAATGCCAAAGTTGAAACCCCCCCAAGCCCTGAAATCCACTGAACCTCCCTGAACCCTGCAGTAAACTCACCTGAACTCTCCTTCGCAAAACATGACGGAGTTTCAGGAAACTAGGGTGCCTATTGACGGTCGGTCCCTTATCTCTATGACTCGCATCACACCTTGGCACAAGCCCGCCCGCCCTACCTCAGCGACTTGAAAAGCTTCTGCGCCTTCTCCGTCGCCTGCAAGACGTTGTACGGGTACGACACTTAAGATCCTAAACCCTATAAACCCTTAGGGTTTGCATGGGCTTGGGATTCAGGGTGTAGGATTTATGGGATTTCTGAATGCGGAGCTCTGGGCCTAAGATGCGATTGTTGAGGTGTGAACCTTTGTTCAGAGATTCACAGTCCCGACCATGAAACCATCCGAAACCACACAAAACCCCTGAATATCGAGGCTTTGACAATTGAAACGTGGGTTTAGGGGTGTGCTATCGCATAGGCAAGCGACTGCAAGGGGAATACTGTTTAACTATTCCGACCTCTCTATTACACATCCCTAAACCCCCGGCCCTCGCAGCCAGGACCTCCTACACCTTGAGTCCCAAGCTCATGAAAACCCCACACCTTGCACTCCTAAGCCCCACACCCACTGGAGAGGGAAATCGGAAACCCTAATATAGTACCTTAAATAGTAGGATCCTTATTTCACAAGACCCCCAAATACGATACCCCTTATTTTCGGAGACTCTCAAGAAGGTCCTAAAGCCAACTCGACAGGATCCCGTCCACGCCTCGGCCTTGTTCATCACCTTCAGCTTACCCACTAGGGTTCTGGCGGTGTCGTTCATGTCCTGCCAACTGTGGAGGGTTGCAGGGTCGGGGATTTTCGGACTCAAGGTTGGAGATTGAATCGTCTACTTGTTCGTGTGTGTATGTGAGTGAGGGTGTTGCAGCTTAATTAAGGTGGAACTCATGGGCTTTGGTGAGAAACGAAAGCCACAAAGGAACAAGGACCAACAAGATTGGCGGAGCCGTATTCAAAGTATGACCCAGTCGCGCACTCGCTTGAAGTCTTTTGAGGGTTACTGTACCTCGAAGACACCCGAACCGCAGACACTATAATCCCTCGACCTTCAACTAAGTACCTCTAAAACCCCCAATCCCTTATATACGACTCCCGAAGCCGCACTCGTCCTTCAGATCGTCGTCATCCTTCTCTTTTTCAGAGGCTTCTGAGGAGCCGGAGGATGAAGACCTCGGCAGTACTGTGATAAAGAAGGTTATACGAATATACGTCTATATTGCCAGAGTTAATATTATACCTATGCAATCATATACATACTAACATCCTTCATCTTCATGCATATACTAACATCCTGATATAATGATAGAATACTAGAGCAATACACTTGTTTGCAGGGCTCTCGTAGGGTTCCAAATATATGCAAGCTGTTGAAACTCTTCCGAGTTTACTTCCGAAGCCAGTATGCTCTTGCTTGCACTCAGCCAGGGAGGAGCAGCGGACCCCTCCCGCGCGCGCGCACTGGTCTCAGTCTGTTTTGTGAGACCCCCCTTTGTCGGAAAGCCAGTATGCTCTTCTCTCTCTCTCTCTCTCTCTTTCGGCTGGTTTCTGGCAGTGGTAGTTGAATAAACACTGCCTGCACAGGAACCGATTCATCATCAGCCTCCAGGATTCTCAGTCGGTATAGTCCAAAGTGTTGGTAGACGCTTATGTAGTCTTGCTTTTGCCTGTTCTTATTCTTTCGCGGACGTTGTATGAGAGCTTCAGAAACCGAGGGGCCGTCATGATCTTGGATTCCCAGATAGGAGTATCATGGAGTGTCTTATACTAGGACTACGACATGCAATACACGCACCAACGCGCAAGCAACCCGAAGGTATGACCTCAGCGTACTGTAGCCTGAATGTTGGGGGGCTACACAGCGGATAAGTGCCAGACTCTTCGCTATCGCTTTCAGACGCCGACTCGCTGTCTGATGGCCTGCAGTCGAAGTCTGGAAAGCCGACAGCTAAACCCGAAATACAAGCTACTTTCCGACTCAAGTGTCAACTCAAAGCCTCCAGCTGCGAGGGATGACAGCTCTGCTCAGAACATGGGCTCAGGGCGGCACGCTGACGGCGCGGCAGACTGAGGTTTCGCCTCTGAGGAACAGCATATTCGTAAGCTATCGCAATTGACTTCCACTGCACTGGTCTACGACTTCAGCATGGCGCTTTCGCT